>ML685917.1:582437-616350 GCA_007922175.1 Pelusios castaneus | reverse complement strand
CATTCTAAGAATAGCCCAGAAACAATTAGACACTCATGTTACAGAGACAACCTGATAAAATGATGAGTCGCTGAGGCGCCAGCAATAGTGTTGGCTAAAGGCCAGCAGCAGCCCAGCATTTCAGTCTTATACAAAGTCTAATGACCCAGAAGCGGATAAAGTAAGGAATAGCTCTCCTTTGAATGCCATGACTGATTTGCCATCAGCTCTACATTTAATGTTTATTTATCCTTTTGGCTTCACAATTTGGTGCAAAAGTTTGGATGAGGATCCAGCTTTGTGGGTCTGTGGCAATCTAGGGGGAGAATGACAGAGAAAGGCTGAACCCCCCCCCCCCAAATAAGCAATTTGTTTGACACAGTGTTAAAGTACTATAAGTAGACGTTAAGTTAGGTCTTTGTGGAAGCTTGAAATGTTCCAGAGTTGATAGTCATTATTACCTATGAATACAGACTGTGGCTAGGAATCTGTGTTTTTATTTGTACAGTCATGACCTGTATTACAATTTCAAATATACCTCACAGCAGGGAAGGACTCCTCTCAAACCACTAAGCTAACCCACCAGTCCATTGGACCTCTTTCACTCTCTTTTCCCTCTCTAACAAAAAGGGATTGTTCCCTTCTAATTTCTTGATGTCTGATTTAAACACACACCCACACACCTCCCTCCCAAATATTCTGCCTTGCTAGCAGGGCAATGACTGTACACATTTTGGGATGCAACTGCTTCGTCTTCTCACAACGTGTTTCCCTACTTCATTATTTGACAAGCAGAACCAGTATTTTGACGTGGCTACTATGTTCTTGTGCCTTACGAAGGCACTTTATGTTCTTGTCAGCACTCACTCAGTTGCAATGAGCTTTTATATCCGTATAAAGGAGTACCTGCATTCCTATGAACCAGTGCTCACCAAGAGTATATCTACACTTGTAAATTAAGTCGACTTACGCCTGCTTAAGTCAACTTAATTTACTCTGTGTCCACACTGGAGTTTTCTTAAATTGACTTAAGCTGTGTGGTCGCCCTAAGTTGACTTACCCTGCTCCCTTCTCCTCAGACCTGCGGCTTCCCTGCCAGGGGAGCCGTGGTCCTGGGGAGAAGGGCTCCCCAGCCAGAGCTCCAGTGGGAGGGGATCCCCCGCTAGAACCCTGGCTGGAGGGGCCACTTGCCCCTCCTTGGCCCAGCAGAGCCAGCCATGCAAAATATATCGGAAGGACAGAACAGGTCGTACGGGAGGAGGAGTGGCACTATACGTGAAAGAAAATGTAGATTCAAATGAAGTAAAAATCATAAGCGAATCCACTTGTTCCATAGAATCGCTATGGATAGAAATCTCATGCTTCCATGACAATATAACATTAGGGATCTACTATCGGCCACCTGACCAGGATAGTAAGAGCGATGATGAAATGCTAAGGGAAATTAGGGAGGTTATCAAATTTAAAAACCCAATAATGGTGGGGGATTTCAACTATCCCCATATTGACTGGGAACATTTCACTTCAGGACATATTGCAGAGATAAAATTTCTCGATACTTTGAATGACTGCTTCATGGAGCAGCTGGTATGGGAACCCACAAGGGGAGAGGCAACTCTAGATTTAATCCTGAGTGGAGCGCAGGAGCTGGTCCGAGAGGTAACTGTAGCAGGACCGCTTGGAACTAGTGACCATAATACAATAGCATTCACCATCCCTGTGGGGGGAAGAACACCTCAACAGCCCAACACCGTGGCATTTAATTTCAAAAGGGGGAACTATACAAAAATGAGGGGGATAGTTAAACAAAAGCTAAAAGGTAGAGTGACTAAAGTGAAATCTCTGAAAACTGCATGGGCGCTTTTTAAAGACACCATAATAGAGGCCCAACTTCACTGTATACTCCAAATTAAGAAACACTGTAAAAAAACCAAAAAAGAGCCACCATGGCTCACCAACCATGTAAAAGAAGCACTGAGAGGTAAAAAGACTTCCTTTAAAAAGTGGAAGTCAAATCCTAGTGAGGCAAACAGAAAGGTGCACAAACAGTGCCAGCTTAAGTGCAAGAGTGTAATAAGAAGAGCCAAAGAGGAGTTTGAAGAACGGCTAGCCAAAAACTCCAAAGGTAATAACAAATTGTTTTTTAAGTATATCAGAAGCAGGAAGCCTGCCAAACAACCAGTCGGGCCCCTTGATGATGATAATACAAAAGGAGCGCTTAAAGATGATAGAGTCATTGCAGAGAAACTAAATGGATTCTTTGCTTCGGTTTTTACGGCTGAAGATGTTAGTGAGATTCCCAAACCTGAGCCGGCTTTTGTAGGTGACAGATCTGAGGAACTGTCACAGATTGAAGTGTCACTAGAGGAAGTTTTGGAATTAATTGATAAACTCAACATTAACAAGTCACCGGGACCAGATGGCATTCACCCAAGAGTTCTGAAAGAACTCAAATGTGAAGTCGCGGAACTGTTAACTAAGATTTGTAACCTGTCCCTTAAAATGGCTTCGGTACCCAAAGACTGGAAGTCGGCTAATGTAACGCCAATATTTAAAAAGGGCCCTAGAGGGGATCCCAGCAATTACAGACCAGTAAGTCTAACGTCGGTACCGGGCAAATTAGTTGAAACAATAGTTAAGAATAAAATTGTCAGTCACATAGAAAAACATAAACTGTTGAGCAATAGCCAACATGGTTTCTGTAAGGGGAAATCGTGTCTTACTAATCTATTAGAGTTCTTTGAAGGGGTTAACAAACATGTGGACAGGGGGGATCCAGTGGACATAGTGTACTTAGATTTCCAGAAAGCATTTGACAAGGTCCCTCACCAAAGGCTGTTACGTAAGTTAAGTTGTCATGGGATAAAAGGGAAGGTCCTTTCATGGATTGAGAACTGGTTAAAAGACAGGGAACAAAGGGTAGGAGTAAATGGTAAATTCTCAGATTGGAAAAGGGTAGCTAGTGGTGTTCCCCAAAGGGTCGGTCCTAGGACCAGTCCTATTCAATTTATTCATAAATGATCTGGAGAAAGGGGTAAACAGTGAGGTAGCTAAGTTTGCAGACGATACTAAACTACTCAAGATAGTCAAGACCAAAGCAGATTGTGAAGAACTTCAAAAAGATCTCACAAAACTAAGTGATTGGGCATCCAAATGGCAAATGAAATTTAATGTGGATAAGTGTAAAGTAATGCACATTGGAAAAAATAACCCCAACTATACCTATAATATGACGGGGGCTAATTTGGCTACAACGAGTCAAGAAAAAGATCTTGGAGTCATTGTGGATAGTTCTCTGAAGATGTCCGTACAGTGTGCGGAGGCGGTCAAAAAAGCAAACGATGTTAGGGATCATTAAAAAGGGGATAGAAAATAAGACTGCAAATGTATTATTGCCCTTATATAAATCCATGGTACGCCCACATCTCGAATACTGTGTACAGATGTGGTCTCCTCATCTCAAAAAAGATATTCTAGCACTAGAAAAGGTTCAGAAAAGGGCAACTAAAATGATTAGGGGTTTGGAGAGTGCCTCGTATGAGGAACGATTGAAAAGGCTGGGCCTCTTCAGCTTGGAAAAGAGGAGACTGAGGGGGGACATGATAGAAGTATATAAAATTATGACGGATGTGGAAAAAGTGGACAAGGAAAAGTTGTTTAAATACTCCCATAATACAAGAACCAGGAGTCACCAAATGAAACTGATAGGTAGCAGGTTCAAAACAAATAAAAGGAAGTTCTTCTTCACACAACGCACAGTCAACTTGTGGAACTCCTTACCTGAGGAGGTTGTGAAGGCTGGGACTATAACAATATTTAAAAGGGAACTGGATAAGTTCATGGTGGCTAAGTCCATAAATGGCTATTAGCCAGAAAGGGGTTAAGAATGGTGTCCCTAGCCTCTGTTTATCAGAGGATGGAGACGGATGGCAGGAGAGTGATCACTGATCATTGCCTGTTAGGTTCACTCCCTCTGGGGCACCTGGGCACTGGCCACTGTCGGTAGACAGATACTGGGCTAGATGGACCTCTGGTCTGACCCAGTACGGCCTTTCTTATGTTCTTATGCACCAGGTGGCTCTGCCAGGACCGAGAAGCCGCTCGCTGCTTCTCAGTCCCAGCACAGCCACCTATGCACCATCTGGCTCTGCCAGGACCAAGAGGCCGTTCCCGGCTTGTCCCAGCAGAGTGAGCTGGCACACGGCTGGCTCTGCTGGGCCAAGGAGGGGCGGGCGGCTCTCCCGGCTCCCTTCTTGCCAGGACCGCTCGGTCCCAGCTAGGAGGGAGTGTGGGGCTCCCTTTGGCCAGGACCGCTTGGGTCCCAGCTAGGAGGGAGCCCCGCACTCCCTCCTAGCCGGGACCGTGCTCCAGCTCCCGGGAAGCCTCCAGAGGCTTCCCGGGAGCTGGAGGGCAGCTGTGCTGGCAATTGTCCAGAAGGAAGCGGCGGTTCCCATTTTACCGGGACCCGTGGGGGTCCCAGGTAGAGGGGAGCCGCCGGCATCCTTCTAGCCGGGACCACTTGGGAACCACGCTCCCTTCTCCCCCGGACCGCTCCGGGGCTTGCTGGCTCCCCCTGGACCTAACTAGTCAACTTAGAGAGTCTAGTATAAACTCTCTAAGTCGAGTTAGTAAGGCCCACTTTAAGTCGAATTAGGAGTCCTGTGTGGACTCTCTAAGTTGACTTAATAAGGTCGACTTAAAGTCAACTTATTAAAGTCTACTTAGTTAAGTCGACCTAAATCAAAGTGTAGACATAGCCCAACATGAGTAAGGGCTGCCTAATCTAGCCCTTTGTAATGGAGCCATTTGTGACCAGTAGTGTGGGCTGAGTCCTGCCTCAGCTGAAGTAAATGGCAGAACTGCAGTGCTCTTCCACTGGAGCAGGATCAGCTTCGCTTTCCAACTCTCACTCCTGAAAGAATGATCTGTTACAGTAGAGATGGTTTTGAGATGTGGAAATAAATCTAAAATTGATCTCGCCTACCCTCCTATATCATTCCCTCCCCCCACCCCCCTAATTTTTTGGCACAGGAAAAAGCTTTCACCATTGTAGCAAGATCGTCCCCATTTTTTACTATAGTTGCAATTTGCCACAGAATAACTGATTTCTGGGAGTTAGGTATTGATGTTTAAAGAGAAAACAAACAAGGAGTTCTGTGGCACTTTTAAAGACTAACAAATTTATTTATTGCATGAGCTTTTGTGGGAGAAAATCCCACCTCGTCAGACACTGAAGATTTTCTCCCACGAAAGCTTATGTGATAAATAAATTTGTTATTCTTTAAAAGTGCCACAGGACTCCTTGCTTGTTTTGCTGACCTAGACTAACATGGCCACCCCTTTGGAACCTATATTTAAAGATGTTTTGCTTTTGACCAACTTCTTTTATGATCTATTCCCTTAAAAACTCAGAGACAGTCTGCTAAGCTGTTTGGCAAATTTTAGCAAGTGGAATCAGAGCAAGCTGAACCCTACTTCCCCTCATAAACCAGGATACAGATTGTCTCTCAGAATGTGATCTTCCAAGGGCCCCCCCCCCCCCTCAGCACTGTACAAACTGCAGCTTGTACACCAGATGCCATCTGGCTCAGGTGCAAGATTCCACTATAAACTTGAATGGTAACTATTACAGGAAGTCATTTACTGTTCAGGTAAATGCAAAGATATCATAGTGGCATTTTCTTTAAGTTCTGCCAATTTTAAAGTCTCCCATAAAACTGAATTATGTTTGTTTCAATATACAACAAAACAGCAAATAATTATCCCTATGACTCCAGATAACATGTTTGTTGTTGTGGCAGGTCAATATCTTAAGAAAGAAAACAGTCTTGAAGATAAGGTGTACTTAAAAGAGCAGAATAAAACTAAATAGCTTCTAGTCTTGCAAAGAATCATGTTATTTCATAAATAATGCATGATGTTTTTACACACAGTATTATCACCAAGGTAATGCACCCTACACTTTAATTCCATTTCTGTACTTGTTTTTACCGAGTGTCCACAGAGTTTAGATCCTTTCTCATGTAATATTTAACAACCTGCACTACTGTGGTTTGAAATTACATTTTCTATAAAAATGAAATATCTAATGCCAGGTATCAACAGCCTTTAAAAAAATTTTTTTTTAAGGTAAAAAAGGACTAGATAGCAGTGATAGTATTTCTGTTTATTGAACTGATTCTGAGTTTCTTTGCCAAATCAAAAAAAGTAAGTTACCACTTTGATATCCTACCATTCCCTTTGTTTGACATGTGGTTTTCTCTAACATATGGATGTAATATTTCATATTCCACTTAATACTTTAGTTAAATCCCCAATTTTACTGCAGATCTTGGTTCTTTCAGCTTCTATCTAGTCTTCTAAATCCAATTTGACCCTATTATGGCATAACCAGGCCGTCATAACAACTGCTTCTAAAGCCTTGTGCTAAATCATCATTCCGTTCTTGTTAGGTTTTTTACATTAAAAAAAAAAAATTGGCTACATGAATATCCACTGCTTTCCTGTGAGACTAACATCAGAAAATAAGGTATGGTGTTCTGAGCATGCCTCACTAAGTCTGGTAGAACCACTGCCACGAAACAGTTTCCAGATGTGCTATTACTCAGGAACTCTCAGATTGTTAAACCAGTTGTGTGACAGTTTAATGACCAAATCATCCAGAATGTCGATTTTTAGATATTTTCTTGAGACAATGCTTCCAGGGACTGATCCTGAAAGTGCTGAGAGCCCTCAAGACCATTTAGAAACTTTAGATCCCTAATTTTTCAGGCCACTAGAATTTAAGCTTTGGGTCACTGGTAATTGAAGATGCACTACTTTTAGAGACATATGTTAGATAGCAACACAACAGTTGAGGACATTACAATAATTAGGATGGGAAATCCCTTTAATACCTACACTAATTAGATCAGAATTGTCTTTGAGGAGAAATATAGCTAGTGTGGAGAACATATTTGTTTCCAACAGTCTTGATGCCTGAGCAGAAACATCTGCTAACAAAACTAACCACACTGAACTGATTGCTTTAGAGATCCAACTGAGATTCAGAAGATTAAAATACAAAGTGAGAAACCCGACTCCTCTCTATTAATTAGAAGTATAAAAGGGGTCTCACAACACATTCTTTAAGTTCTGCCCTGATGATCTTGCACCTTTGAAATGAATCCAAAGTTTTCCATATAGTTCTATGGAAATAGGATCAAGATCTAGCCATTCAACCTACTACTGAATTACATGAAAGTCTTCCAACATTGATGGCTGCTGCCACTCTCTCATTTTGGTGGTAAATATTTGACTAAGGATATTATTTTCTCACCAGCTAAATTGCTGCTTCCATGCATATTATTTAAGACATTAAAAAGCTTATGTGCTCATAAGATTGATTTTAAAACAGAAAAGTTTTTAGCTGTTGTTCCAAAGAGACTGAAGCTTCCTATTGATCTCCTGGAAGACCGTTTTCCAGACTTCAGGCCTTTTCCCAAGTTCTTCATGTAACCGATCGGCTATATTAATCTATTTAAATCAATTCCCAGAGAGCAAAACAATGAGTGGTGGTCTCCCTATGACTTCTACCCCAGCACCTCTTTAAACAGAACTCCATCCACTTGGATATTTGTTCTAACCCATCATTTGCCGCCTCCCAGAATGTCATCTTAAATTGCTCATTACACACGCTCTCTATTAATTACTGAAGAATATCTATTAATTATTGAAGAATTAATATTATTAATTATATTTATTGCTATAGCAACTTGAATCCTCAGAGATGGCGCAGGACCCCATTTTACTAGGTGGTCTAAAAAAATAGAACAAAACTAGACCCTGCCACAAAGAGCTTACAAATTTAGACACTATTTGGGGAGCTCCACCTCTCCTCTTCCATTTGCAAGGTTCCCATTTTCTGAAATCATATCCTCTGAGAAATTGGATTCCACTTTTCTCTATTCCATTAATTATACAGGCTTTTCAAGCTAATTATCTAAGCACAAGTTTACACAAAGCCTTAAATGCCATTCTATGTCCTACCTAGGATGGGTCCCTGAACTGGAGTAAGAACAGAGTTTGGGATGTTCTTTATCACCTCATATTTATCGGGAAGTGTTCAGAGCTATTCTGTTAATTTCCATCCCCAATATTACAGAAACAATATATTATGTATCTAGGACTTTAATTCCTCAGTTTTAGGTAGGCAGGAAAAGATCCTGGGTCTTTTAGAAAAGCATATTACATTACCAAAATATTTCAAACTGCAATTTTGACAGAAATACCGTATTATTATTCATGGGACTGCAGTTGTGCCCAAGTTCTTTGGCAGCACATGTGTGATTTTTTTTTTTGGTGAATGGCATTCAAGCATGATAATCTGTTGACCCATTTATTTTTCTCCTTGTAGAATATTGGCAGCTGAATAAATAACCTAGGTGGTTTCTATCATACATTTTATTTATAATATATGAAGTTAAACTTCTTAAATTTGTCCTGACATTATCCTTTTTGATCTTGACATTATGTACATTTTTAGATCATAACATAACATATCCTGTTGCTTTCAGTGCTGTTCACTGGACAAGTTTCACATGGAGATGCAAAGTGTGAAACTCCATCACTGGATTTTAGAAAAGGAACTTCATCCATTCTACTGGTCAAAGACTGTACTTTTATTATGACAAGTAAATTTTATTGTGCTCTGTTGACTTTTTTTAAACATTTTTTTAAAAGACAGGAGGAAGAAAAGGAAGAGATGCCCTACAACTCTGAAAAAATAGCGATTGAACTGCAACTGAAGGAAGGAGCAGAAAAGCTGTAACAATCACCACCCAAGCGATACATTCAACAAGATTAGAATACACCCAAGTGTGGAATCATCTTCCATCACAGATATCCTGTGTATGTCATTGGTGAGAGGTGAACTGACAAGATCTTGCACCAGTAATTTTGGCAGAAGACATGATGAATTTGGTAGTGTGTAATCAGTGGGGATGGAGGCTGTGACCTCGCCCCCCACTGAAGGAAAGAAAGAGATAATTAGATAGAAAATATAATGCTATTATATAAAGCCATGGTCTACACACAAATGTTGGGTACTGCATTCAGCTCTGCGCTCACCCCTCCTAAAAAAGGTATATTAGGATTGGAAAAGGAATGTAGAAGTGCAACAAAAATGATCAGGGTTCCAGCTTCCATATGAGGAGAGATTAAAAAGACTGGGACTGTTCAGATTTTAAAAAGAGAGACAACTAGAGAGATATGAGAGAGGTCTATAAAACTGGGAATGATGTTGAAAAAATGAATTAGGGAGGTATTTATTTACCCTTTTACATAATACAAAAAGCCAGGGATCACCCAATGGAATTTGATTGATGTTCTTACTCCGCTGACTTCCAGAAGCGGTGACTAGACAATATTCAAAATTTCCCATTTCTGTTTATTCCCTCTAAAGCATCTGGCACTGGTCACTGTCAGAAGACAGGCTACAATAATAGCTGTAATGCTGCCAGCTAAGGGTTAGGTTGCCTGCTATGCAGCCAATGCATGTGAAATAGATTAAAGGGCTAACATGCTGAATATTGGTGGAAGATGGTCATGATGATAGTTTCCTCTCTCCTTTTTTTAGGAACCTTATCCATAGTTGGTAAAATACGCAGGCCTCAAAACAAACAAACAAAAAACTACAAATCCCTACGTGGCAGAACCTAAGGTTCCTTCCAAACACAACCAAACCACCTCCACTATCCATGCCTTACCTGCATGTAGGAGTAGCTCTCATTCAGCATTTGGTATAATTGCATTGCTAAGTAGGTTGGAGTGTTGAATGAGGGCTGCTCCCAAGTGCAGGCATCAAGGCCAGTATGTGTAATGACCAACACATTTAATTGGATATTGATTACAACTGGTCAAGAAATTGCAGAACTTTTGGTTAAAATCTAAAGTCAGATGAGACTGATTGATTTCAGTAAGGTTCGTCCAGGAGACGGACAAGGGTTCAATAGACCCTGGCTTTGTTTTCTGCCAGCTTTTCCACCTGGCTCCTTGGCAGACCCAACTAGCACACTGTCTCACAGTCAGAGACCCCGGACCTCCCAGGATCCAGCAAGTGGACTGCCCTCGACAAGGCTTTATTTCCATTTGCAGAGAATTTCAAAGGCTTTTTGTTGTTGTTGTTTTTCTTCCAAATCAGGATGGAACCAAATATCAAAATCATCCACAAAAGAGGATTACCTTTCCCTGAACAATTATAGTGGAGACTTTTCAGTAAGGCTTAAATAGAATATAATTAGATTGTATGAAACGAAATGAAAGGGTCTCTTTTACCAAGTCCAGAAGGTCAAAAGAGAGATTTTGCTTCATGCTGCCCAAATGAGCAATAAAATGCAATTACATCCTTTTCAGATACCATGATGATTTTTTTACTTAAGTGGGATCTCATTACAAATTCTTTGAATATGCTGAGCAAGAGCAATCCTTGATGGAATATCCTTCACATTAGCTCCCAGGGGAGCTCACATTCATCTGTAACATATAGTATCTCTCTTACTTTTAGCTTAAAAAGCTCTATATTTATCATCTCTTGATTTTGAGAGCTCAGCAGTCCCTCCACCCCAAAACTAAATTTAGAAAATATTTTTAAGCAGCAGTATTTAACATCCAAGGCCCACTTCCCTATCGATTGATGGAGCGGGAGCAACGTAAGAAAAAGTGTCTTATTAGGATCTGTTAATTCACCCAGTGCTGTTTATTTTGGTGAAGGTGAATGAATCATCGGTGAATGAACGATGGAGATATACTAACTATACCTAGGCTAAGTATTATGGCTAGCCCACCTGACCCACTTCTAATCCCCAAGTGTTAGCTGATCAGTTAAACCACTTATAATGCAGGGTCTTCAGTCACTTCCACAATCATCAGGGTTTCTTTAAATATCAAACATCAGTAGTAACCATCACTTGGATTAACAGTATGCATACACTTCATCCTTTCACAATAAAGGTTTTGTTCGAGGGATCAGGAATCCCACCAATCAGTGTGTTCCTTTCTCATGTTTCCTCTAATTGATAAAGCAATGAATTCCAGCCTCTGTGATTGACACTGTAATTATGAGTTGCCCACCTGTCTTTTAACTTTCCCTAAGGTACAGAACCGCTAGACAGACTTTTAGGGGATCAAACGATCAATTTATCTTGATCAAACACTGTTCAAGCCTCATAAGATCTTTCATGCTCGTGAATTCCACTATGGAATTCCTACAAACCATGACACAACTCTCTTGTCCTGCACTAAGCCATTATTAAAACAAAACAGATACTAAAAGATATTCCGAACTCTTATGGAACACATAAGAGTTGCACTGGTTTAGCCAACTCTTTCAAACAACCCATTTATTTAAACCACTCACGTTGGCTCTAATTGGTTTATACGTTGATTTAGTTTATGTTGGTAACTTTTAAAAAAAGCAGGGGGGGAGGATGTATGGGAAGAAAATAGTGTAGAAACATAGGGCTGGAATGGACAGACTCTCCTTAGCACAAAAGCCCAGAAATGGTTACTGGCTGCCAGCCATTTAGTATAGGTGACCCATGCTGCTTGTCCACATCTGCAGATTTTTACATTAATCTGTAGATGGTAACATTAAAGTTATAGGTCTCCTCAGGATGAGAATGATTTATAACTAACATTGTGAATTTGGCACAAGTTGTGTGCAGCACAAAGCTATGACCTTCATGTTTTTCTACCAGACTAATTTATGAATAAAGTCACAAGAACAATATATCCACAGTTAAGTTCCTGATTAGCTGATTATTAGCTACTAAAAGCATGTAAATAGGATTCCAGACAGCTTATCAGCTTATGAGATATGAATATTCATGGATTCCTATCAGAGTGTTCTCTTTCAGGATCATAACTCAAATGAGAGGGTTGGAAAGCATATTCAAGGTCATCTAGTCTCACACCCACTACAGTAAGGTGGAATTGTCCTATGTATAATTTACCCTGTATTCAGGCTGTGCCCAGAATATATCTATGTTTTCATGTGGGAGTTGGTGTGGGGCAGTAGTAGGAATTATTGGAACAGGTGGTTAATGCTAAACCCTATTTGCATTCCCCAATGCTCTGGAGCAGAGAGGATCTTCTGGCATCACCTTTCCCCAAGCCCTGCTCAGTGCCCCCTGACCCACAAAGATTTGCCACAGTGCTCAGCCTCAGGCCACACAGTACTGAATTGACACTGAGATTTTCACTCCCTCAAATCCTGTCCCTCTCTTAGGCTATGTCTACACTTGAACTTTTAAGTCGACTTTAACTAAGTCAACTTAACTAAGTCGACTTAGTGTGTCTACACTTAAAATTAAAGTCGACTTAAAGGGAAACTTATCAAGTCGACCTAGAGCGTCCACACAGGATGCTCTAGGTCGACTTTGTGGGGTTAGGGGGACCTTGGGCAGGTCCACGGTGGAAGGGGGGGAACCCCCTGTGTGCAATGGGGCAAAGGGGGACAGGGACCCTGGCAGGGCAGAGCCCTGTGTGTGATGCTGTCTGGATTTAGGGATGCATTTATGATATTATTTTCAATGGATATCTCATAAATGCTATAATCCATAGGAACTATGTCATGTTTGGTATCAATAGAAAGGTAGTAATTTGCTGGGAATGATTATATAGTTTATGTCTAGGAATTCTATTTCGATTAGAAGTTAAGAATTTGATGTTATATCCATACTTTAACTTGTGTCATTCTGGACGAATGCCTTAGACGGGAGGGCATGAACAACCATTGTCTCCTTAATGTTTAGGAATTTTCCAGGTAGAATGGTCCCAGGGAGTATCCTGATGAGCCATTAAGGACATAAAGAATACAACCATTGTGTCCTTAATGGCTCATCAGTTTACTCCCTGGGACCATATCACCTGGCAGATTCTTTAACATTAAGGAGATAAATAAATATATTTATTTTAATTTGATAATGGAAAATAATACTCCCTGCATTATTAAACAAACTCAGTTCTGGTGCCTCAATAGTTTACACATTAAAATTATATATATACACAACAGTGATAGAACAGGCTGCCCCAGTTGACTGTTAAAAAGGGGTACAATAGTAAAAATAGTGCTAGGCCTATCTGTACTGTTCGGTCTATTTGCCACAGAGCCTTCAAGTCCTTAAATCATGATTTAAGGAGGTAAATAACTCAGTCATAGGTTGGTGGCCTATTGCTGAAGTGGGTGGGTGAGGTCTTGAGGCCTGCATTTTGCAGGAGGTCAGACTAGATGATCATACTGGTCCCTTCTGACCTTAAAGTCTATGAGTTTAAATGTAAGCCACCATGAGCTACAAATTTGACATAATTTCCTCTAGTGCAGCATAACAAACAAGGAGCCCTGTGGCACTTTTAAAGACTAAAAATATTATTTATTGCATGAGCTTTCATGGGAGAAAATTCCACTTTGTGAGACATTTGAAGATGGGGAACTTGTCTAGTGCACCATAGAAATTCTCCTAAATGATAATTTCTAGGGACTTCCAATGTACAAGATGCCTGTGACAAATACACCTTCCTAACAAAGTTCATAGAGCTGTCTTCAGAGGACACCGAGATCTGATCATACTACAGCATAGTAGGCTCTGTGAATACAGAGTTCTTCTGCTGCATCACACTAATGTCAGTTCTAGAACCTTTCAGCCCTTGCAGGAGGGACCATTAAAAGGAGACCATTAAATGCAGAATTTCTCTTGCTAAGTCATGTTTGCAGGTGGGTTGCATGATCTCTAAGTTCAGATGCAACAGCTGGAGCATACCTCTGAGTCAGCTCAGAAGAAAGATAGGTTGAAACTGTTTTTTATAAAATTTAATTAAATAAAGTCAAACACCAGGGGTAAGTTAGACTATATCTACAGTGCATACATTGGCCCCAGTCCTGCAAACAGTTACAGACTGAAATCAATGAGGCTAATCATGGTAATGAAGTTAAACACATGTAAGTGCACGAGAAGCTGACCACACGCTTACATAAACTAGGTATGTTTTGTCACAGTTTCAAGTGGTTTCCATTTATGCAGTATTTCAATCCTTTGTTGAGTTCCCAGTGCTAATGGGGATTATGCATATCAGTCTCTGTATACAAGATGCAATCATCTTTTGTTTAAATAGCACCCTTTAGTCAGATGGATCCCAAAGAAGTTTACCAAATGCTGTTGGTATACAAACACAATTTGACCCAGCACAAAACTGCAGCACTCTGAGGAATGGTACAGAGCAGTTGCCTAAACACTACATAATTCACAACAGGTCAGAGAAGAAGAATACATTATCTCACTTAAGTTGGAACGGTAGTTTAGACAGGATACAAAAATCCTGGTTAGAGTTTAGCCAAGATATGGGGACTAAATCTTATTCTTGCTAGAAAAAGTTACTGTAGGCTCTAGAATGAACACAAGTGTTTGGGACCTCTGTTCACCTCAGCAAAAATACATACTCTCCTCCTTCAGCATAGCAGTCCTCTAACATGTCGGGGTGTAGGTTCAGTCTGACACTGAATCATCAAAAAACACTTCTGCAGAACAAAAAAAGGAGCCTGTGGCATTTTTAAAGACCAACAATTTTGTTAATACTTCCTGCAGCACTGTCAGGTTTTCTTGTAAATCTCTCGTGCTACTGGCCATGCCTAACTTTGCTTCACAACCGTCCATCTGCGAAGCTTGGAGTGTCTGAATCGAAGAGCAGAAATACCTGCCTGGACTGAGGATATAGTTATATATCCAGGCATGCAGTTGTACTCCGAACTATGAGCCCACTCCCTACAGCCCTTGCTTATATTGGTTGAAGTCAATAGATCTACCCATGTGATTAGATCAGTGCCTGTGCCTGGCTGTCCAAGTATTGGTTCAAATAAGAGCCTCAAATCTGCATCCTATTCACTGAAATTAATATGGCTTTGCATAGGCCTACATTAGTGGGGTCAGGGCTTTCGTTATAACATTTTCATTAAATGACTAAACAGAATTGCTGACAATACAACTCTCTTTCATTACACATAAAAAACATACCTAGAATAATGTGCCAGATATATAGGATAAAGGACTACAGCAGAACTGAGGCGGTATACGTAAAAGGTTCACTCTATGTATAATGTCTTATAACTACATACATTTTTTCTGATCAATCCCACTTGGTCATTTTCTTCAAATAACTTGGTTATTAATCAAACACAAATAGATGTCCTCAGACTAGCTCCTATTTGCAGATCTGGCTTCTTCGCTGCTGCTCCAATTGTGCATTCACATTCACAACCTGTGTACAAACATTACAATGCCTTTTTCTCCCAACAAACCAAATGATCAAAGGATGGAGCTAATCATTTTGGAAACATGTTCATTATATAAAACCTTTCCTGCTCTACCCCTTCCTCACAAAAGAAAAAAAGGCAGAACTCATTTTCTTTCTCCTCTGTCGATAGCAGATACCAGGATTTTGTTTTCAAATTTTACAGACAGGCAGCTGTATCAGAGATAGATAGATCTGAAACTATTGCTTGAACCTGGCTTTTGTTCTTTTAGAGTTAAAATTGTACATTTAAACTCATAACTGTCAGGAAATGCAGACGTTAGGGCTCACCACACAAATCCTGTTGTGATTTTTCAAGCACTTCTCCCCAACACCCAGGGAAGGAGGGTGAGCTCCGAAACCTCACTACCAGCCTGTCCCACATCATCTCTACAGGAGCAAAGGCCATCTCACAAGTCTCAGCGCAACGAGATCTTTACTGTTAGAATAGGTTTTAGATGTATTCCTTCAGACCTCTACCCCAACCTCTGCTATGAACCTCTGTCCCACTGTTTAAGGCTTTTCCCTTCACCTACCTTGAGCAGTCATTTCAAGCCTACCAGCCTTTATTCCCTGACATCTTTGATCTCTGCTTGGCTTCTGGCTATGCTCCCACATCTTCATGGAGGAAAGACCTGCAATATCCATCTTGCTGAATGGAAACATTATTTGTAATGCATGGGCATTTTAATATTCTCTGGACCCAAGAGGCTCTGTGGTACCCAGGGCCTATGGCAAACATAGGCAACCCCAAGCACGTATGCCGACGGTGGCACGTGAGCCCATTTGAAGCAGCACGCAGCACCCTCTGCAGTGCCACAGAAACTGCCATGCCTGCCACCTAAAGCCACTCCAGACGACTTCTTTCAGAGGTGGCTGCAGTGCAGGGGGTCCCTGCCATGTCCTGCCATGCCTCCTAAAGAAGCTGCCCAGAGCGGCTCCTCTCTGCAACATGCCACCACCAAAAGGAGCTACTCTGGGCAGATTCTTTATGCAGCATGCTTTTATGCAGCATGCCCCGAGAGGAGCTGCTCCTGGCACCTTCTTTTTGTGGTGCGCCCTGTCACCAGGCATGTCACCAAGAGGAGCCACTCTGGGCAACTTCTTTCCACAAGAGGCTCCTTTCAGCCCCATGCCTGGGAAGTTCCCCCTAGCTGTGGCCACTACTGAATTTTTAGGTGGCTGCCACTTTTTTTTCCAGAGGAGGGGGCTGCCAGCACCAGCTGAGGGCCAGGGAGCAGGGGCTGGCAGAGAGACCTGCAAAAGTTGCTGACCTTTGGCCTATGGGAAAACCTTGCCGTTAATCCATGGAACTAAAGAGATCCTTAGACCCAGAGGCCATTAAAAGGCTAGTGCTTTGAAAGGTGGAGGAATATGTATACATACTTTAGGATAGAAGGAAGGCCAGCTTCCCCGCCTTTCCCATTGGCATATAAAATCAGATAGGAGAAGGATATACAGATTTATCAGAAGAGCCGTGAACAAGTTGACCTTGTCCCTCAGTCGCATCCTCCTCATACACTTTATTAAAACACCTGGAGCCTGCTGAGTGCACTAAACCCAACATTCATGCTTCAGCTAATCAACAGAAGGGTCAAGTAACAGAATCAAAGGTCCTCCAAAAGAAGACTCTACCTTAGAAGTTAAATCTCAGGGATACCTCAGATGATCTCAGCTCTTCTACCCATCCACCTCTCCTGCCCCCCACAATGTCTTTGCTAACTTTACAACACGAGCTGTTGTCTTTGCTCTGCTCAGGACAAGAATATAAATCCTTCCTCAGACAGTCCCTGAATTCATTATATACCTGTCCTCCCACTCATCTGAGCTGAGGCAAAAGCAGATGGATGCTATTTAGTTTAGAACAAATCCCAACAGAAAATAGTACAAGATGCTGCAAGGTCAGTTACTGCACCACTCAGCTGGTGACTGAGAAGGGGCACAGATAAGAACTATTTGGATTTCATTTGTCCCTTTACATTTCTGCTTTTCAAGACCTTTCAACCAAAAGCTTTTACTTATTCCATTATTGTGTTTTGGAGTTTTGGGTTCTTTTAAGCTGTTTGGAAACATGTATCCCTTAGAGAGTTTGAATTTGATTCACAACGGAACGAGGAAAAGCCTGGCTGGCACGTTCATGAGTGAAAAAGGAAGAAGATTGACATCTGGAACTGCTGACACTTCTGAAAACTAATCTTCTCCATTTCAAGTACAAATAGGATGTTGGCAAACAACAGGGCACTGAACCATGAGGAATGCTGAGTAACTTAAGATAGGAGGCCTGTGATGAACATTCAGCAAAAACCAGATACTGTAGCACAGCTGAGTATCACAGCTAACTTGGGACATAGATCCCAGCTGTTTGAGACCTTAGTAGAGAGTAACACATATTGTGCATGAATTCAACTGTGAACAGGTTGCAACAGATGATCCCTGAACAGGTTGCAACAGCAGGGAAGTACTTTGTTTGTGACCAGATCTCAATCTGAGGTTGATTGTTGTAAGCAAGAAGTAACTCCATTGTCTTCCCTGTCTCAGGTCAAAACGAGAGTCTTGGGGTTTAACCTCTCATTTTGCTGTTGAACTGTTCAACAGCTGGGAGGCAGATTGTTCCTTCCAGCCATGTTTCCAGTTTTAATGTGAATTTCTATTAACAGCTATTCTTTACAAACGAGGAGCCTGTTGTGCGCAGTGAGCTGTGCCAGACTGCCATGTTATAAATTTGGAATAAATAAAAGAGGCTGCAACTCCCAGAGATACTGAAGATATTAACCCTAACCCACATGCTCCTTCTGTTCTCAGGATATAACACTTAATATTTTAATTTAAAGATTAATCTTTATGTTCTATATGTTTGGGACAGCCTTCTGTTTTTGTTCTGTTTATCCATCTTGTCTCTATTCTATTCTATCCACCTGAACCAGTGTCTGATAACTTCTGAAAACTACATTTTACAGAATAAGATTCTGTAAAGATCTACAGTATCATTCTGAGGCACAAGAAGAAGCATTATTAAGCTTTTTAGAATATGCATCTAATAAAGCCCAAACTTTGTAAGGTTCATGCACGCACACTCCTCTGTTTGGAAGGATTTGACTTGTTACACTTCGATAATATGTATAGATGTAGAGAAACTACTTAAAAAAGCAAAAACTACTTAAAAACAAAATGAATAGGAAAAAAGATCTGCAATCCTCAAATGGTGAGAGTATTTCTGTACCCCAGCATGTTACTTCTGTTAGTGTTTTTCCCCTCTACTTTTGTGGGAATTTTTTTGTAATATCAAAACTCAAGGAAGCCCATACTGCAGGAGTTATTTACATATTAGTGAATAACAAAATCATGAAAATTAAGGCCCCTACAAATACTTCCACAATGGTACCTTTCACATGCCTATATTGACTTTAGTGCCACTGTTCTTAATGCATAAAGTTAAACACATGAATAAGTTTTTTCAAGATTAGAATTTAGGGTCTGAGTCTATGACACACCTAAAGTCAGAAGGAACCATTACGATCATCTAGTCTGACTTCCTGCACAATGCAAGTCACAGAACCTCACCCACCCACTCTTATTATAGACCTCTAACCTATGACTGAGTTACTGAAGTCCTCAAATCATGGTTTAAAGACTTCAAGGTGCAGAGAACCCAACAGGAAGTGACCCATTCCCCACACTGCAGTGGAAGATGAAAAAACACCCAGGGTCTCTGCCTATCTGTTGTGGGGCAAAATTCCTTCCTAGCCCCGCATATGGCAATCAGCTAAACCACAAGCATGTGGGCAAGACTCACCAGTCAGACACCTACAAAAGAATTATCTGTAGTAACTCAGAATTCACCCCGTTTAACATCCCGGGAATATTTACTGCTAGAAGTCAAAGATCAGTTAATTGCCAGATTGGGTTGTCCCGTCATACCACCCCCTCCATAAACTTGTGGAGCTCAGTTATGCAGGGGAAGTTATTAGTTCACTTAATTAAAAGGGCATATACATATTTTCCCACTTGATAAGACATCAAAGAGAACCAATGAACCACTAGAAATCGATGTTTTAAATTACCTGCCTTATAAGTTTATTTTTTCCAAGTCATGTAAATTATCTTTTTATCTGTCTGTCTCCTCAGTATAGTAATACTGGTCCCCTGTTCATTCCAGACGGGACTATATTTTATCTTGAGTTAGGGTGGTCATCCTAGAGACCTGAATTATCTGCCAAGGTTGCCATGTCTTTGGTCTGATGACTGTAACTGGAAATAAGTTTCAACTATGATTTGAAAGATGGGATTATAATGGGAAAGAGTATTAGATTGAAAAAATAACAGTTGTATATTTTGGCAGGAAAACAGAGGCCATCAAAACAATGGGTTTTGCATTTATGGAAAAATAATTTTAGCTTTGTGCCAACAGTGTCTGGAACAAGCAGAAATTTGATTTACACCTTTTTATTTCCCTGAATCTATTGCCAGCAATATGTAAGAAAAATCAAAACCCTGAGATGCAAACTAAATTTCTTGGGCTGTTATTTCAAATGACCAAGTTTGATAAATAAAACTTAATTTTTGCATCTGCCATGGATTTTGGCATGTGATTAATAGCTGCAACTCTATGGCCAGTAGCCAATGTATGTATGTGATTACAACAATCTTAAATAAAGTACATTTTGAACAAATCAGCAAAACAAAACAAAACAAAAAAAGATTATAAAAAACCTTTCATGCATGCGTGGAAAAAAATCTTGTCACTGTGTCAGATATTAAATCCTTATGAAAGTTAAATACCACAGGCATCATTAAGCAGAATAAGAGAAGCATGGGGGGCCACTGGCGTCAACTCTGCTTTGGAAGCTCAGCTATTGAAACACCATTTTTGTTCATTTTGTTTTTTACAGTTTGTTTTCTGCTGATCTCCTACATATATTAGTTTTTAAAAACTCTTAAATTCCTAAATGTACCATAATTATATTCTTGTCTTTCACAATTATTTGCCAACAAACATACTGGATTTTTCTCTTCCCTTAAACAATATATTTTTTAATTGCAATGTTGTAGCTGTGTTGGTCCTAGGATATGAGAGATGCAAGGAGAGTGAATTTATTAACGCTTTTATTGGACTAATTTCTGTTAAAGACAATGAGCCTGAAAGCTTTCGTCTTTCAACAATGGTAGTTCATCCAATCAAAAAATATTGCCTCACACACTTTGCCTTTTTCACATTCTGTTAACACATACATGGTCACCAACATTATCATCTTCTGCTCTCTTAGGCTATGTCTACACTTGCAAATTAGTTCAAATTAAGCTTCCTTAATTCGAACTAACTTAAGCCTTGGCCACACTAGGCTTTCATTAGTTCAAATTAAGGACTTTCTTAATTTGAACTAATAAATTTGATTGCTTAGTTCAAACTAACTCTTAATTCAAAATAGTTAGTTCGAATTAAGTCAATGTGGCCATATTAGTTCAAACTAACTGCTTAGTTCGAACTAATTGGCAGATTGACCTTTGTGCAACTGACTAATTCAAACTAAGCAAGAACCCTGCATGGACATGCCTAGTTTGAATTAGCATTCTAGTGGGGCCACGCTAATTCGAAATAAGTTGATTCAAACTAACTAAAATTAATATGAATTAGTTCGAATTAACTAATTCGTACTAGCTTTTGTAAGTGTAGACATAGCCTTAGAGTTCAGATCTGAGTTCAGACAAACAGGAGGACTATAGAAACTCATGTTCAACTCATGGAGTTTAATGTTCCCTAGGGAAGGAGACATTGGGGGTTTCAAAGGCACACAAGGTTCATCTTTCAGATCTCATGGATCTGCAGGGAATGGAGCTTTGACCTCCTCTATTGCATTATGGAGTCTTAATTTCCCTGTGGAACCACTTCTGCTTGTCATGTTACCACTGGCTCCTCCATCAGTGCCTGGGCAACTCTCCCTTCTCTGCTGAAGGTTATAAATCTGTAGTAGAAGCTGATGGCCCAAGGAAGTCATTTTGCAGTACATCTTTACCATGGAAAGAGTTAGCTGTGTATATTTTTTGGCGAGGGAGAGGAGCAGAATTAAGAAAGTTTGGGTTTCTAGTAGTCATGTGATTCTCTAAGGTAAACTTGTCTGAGCCAATGAGCCATTATAACTTTACTATTGACCATATAGTCTTGAGTTTAAAATGGGAATCTAATCAATTCACCTTTTGTCCTGTGCCCTATATCTCAGCCAGATCAATTCAGTAAATGAAGTTTGAGCTGTGCCTTTTACAAATGAAGAGAAAAAAAACCCGAAGACATTTTGAACTCCGGGGAACTTTTGTTTTTAGGGTGCCATAATTCCAGAGCCCTTTGTCTAATTCACTTCAAATCTGGCATAAAAATTATACCTTCCCCTCTGATGTAACCTGCTAGTTTTGAAGGCTGATATCCCTATGTGTGTGGATTCATGAAGGAGGACCAAAAATCAAGCTTATAATGGAAGCTTGGTTGCAACATTACCTGTGGTTGGGTGGGATCTGATAAATATCCCATGAAGCACCTCTCTGCATCTTTAGCTGCCTCAGTCCTTTGTGACCCTGGCCCTGCATAACTTGCTCACTGTATAAGACCGCACAAGTCTAGAACCCAGGTTGCAACTGCCAGGCTTCCACGCAGTAGCATCTGTAACCAGCTTATGCTCCATATGGTTGGGTGGGGAAATGGCAGGAATAATGTCCTTAGAATTATTTAAGTCAATGGAAACACTTCCACTAAGTGCAGTAGGACCAGGATTTCACCTGGAGTGGTTATTGACACTACATAACTCATAGACTTACAACAGTCATAGAGTAAACACATTCTTTAAAAGCACAGGCAGCTTCCTGCTTCAACAGTGCAGTGTGAGCCAATATTTGTGTTAAGCAGTATTGACATCCAGTGGAGAGTTAGAATAATTACAGGCATACAGATACTTCAGTGCACAAGTCCAGATTGCACGGCTAGTTCAACTGTTTGTCCCAAATTGAAATGGATAGTTATTCATTTCCTCTCATGTAAATTTCATCTTCCTACAAATTTATTTATTAATGCAATATATTTCCTTTGTGAGCAAAACTTGGGATGCATATAAATGCAAAATACCCTATTTTAAGGGCTTATTTATTTCACTTTTAAAAAAAATTGTACTTGTTCATAAGCAGAGAGCTGCAGAAATTGATTTTTTTTCTGAAAAAAGAATAGTGGAGCATATGCTTATTGGCTTTTCAATGCATCTGTCTTTGCAAAGGGAATTACAGTAAGCTTTAAAACCAGCACATCAGATTGGATGTCTCAAACTAATAGCATTCATTATGAGGTAGACGAGAGAGCACTGACTCACATGAGGAGTCCTATTAACTGTTCATCATTGTGTGTATGGATTGTACAATCTAGCCCCTAATATGGAAAATTTCAGCAGGGATGAACAATAGCAATAATTTCAATAGACAATAATCTGATAAGAGTTCCATGATCCTTTCTCATTTTAAAAGATTTATCTGCTTAAGAAACAAAGCTGGGCAGAAAAGAATTCTTGTCAAAATTGTCACTTTTCATTGAAAAGCTGAAAAGATTTTGGTCTTCAGCAACCGAAAACTTAATGTTTTCAGCCAAAAATTGAAAAGTTCAGCTGAAAACTAAAAATAACTGCGGAAAAATATGGTTAATAATGTACTTCTCATGGCTGTCTCTTTAGTCTTTTAATAGTCAACAACCTTTCTTTTAAAATCATAATAAAAGTCCTTCAGGAGGAAGTTGGGTATCTCAGGACATCCACAATGAGAAATGAAGACTTCATCTATAAGGTATCAGTTCAAAAAAGTTGCCATTTGACAGTAGTTTATATTTTCATGTAAAATATGAATTGGTGATGTCTGGTGTCACCAGGGAATGAGAAGTAACAAACCAGAAAAAGACCATCCAAATGGGCAAAGATTTAAATGGACTAAATCCAGGCCTGGGCCAATTCCTGACTAAATCCAGGCCTGGGCTAATTGCATAAGCTTCAGAACCCTTCTCTCAGAATTACATGTGGCTGCTCCAGGGTTTAGCTGAGGCAATATGGATGCAGTTTATAAATATGGCTGTTATATCAATTCGGTGGATAAAGAGAAGACCTCAATTTTAAAAATAAAAAATTTAGCCTACTCTAAAGGCAGCAGGGAAGCTGCTGTAAGATGACCATGATTTGAAACATGGCCAGTAATTCAGGATTCTCAAGATTATGGTAGGCGTAAAAAAAGAATATATCAAACTGTGAAATACTGTTCTTTTTTGAAACCAGAGGAAATGAGGCTTCTGCACATAGCAGTGCATGACGTACTATATAATTCTAGCACACATGTAATATAAATCTGTCAACTCAGAACACTAAATAAATCATTTGGTTTTGTTACTTCCCAAATTGATCTTACTTGCATAGGTTAACTTTTGCAACTGCCATTTGTCTCATTGTTTTTCTTTCCAATACAAAAGAAAATTAATTGATCCCCATTTTTCATTATAAGTTCACCCTTAGGAGAAACAAATGATTCATTTTTTAAAAAAAAACAGAAATTAGTTCTCTGTTCAAAACAACGGTTGCTTTAGCCAGATTATTTTACCTCAGTTCTGATTATTCTCAACTTCTTTCTCTGTTGATTTCACTATGATGCTGAGAACAAAAAGCTACAGGAAATACTTTACAATGAAATAGTCAGACTTTTCAAATCTCTGATTAATTTATTATGCTTTGCATAGAGATCCTGTAGAAAGCCACAAACAATGGTGCTTGTAAAAGCTTATGAAAAAGACTATTAAAAAAAATCTGAGGAAATTTGAGGGAGGATAAAAACATATGGAGAATGTGAGGTTCCTAAATGCACACTTAACTTTACTAAGCCAATTATTTTTTATTAAAGAAATACCAATTGATTATTAGGAACATTCTTATTGAGGTTTAACAACTGCAAGAGATTTGTATCTCTTATATCGCAGTTGCAGGAATACGATGAGGTAGTTTAGAGGTCCATCTAATAAACTGATAATATCCGATAGGAAATGTCCTGCAGTTTCTACATATCTTTATTTTTAATCGCCCATTTTCTTTTGGGTGAAATCACCTCCTGTCTGCTGAGCATAGGCAAAGAAGTGTTACTTGCAACTCCTTGATTCTCAAGCCAACACAATACCAATCTTACCCCTGGCCTTGGAGTATTCTACTGGCAATGGCACTCAAAGGGCCATCTGCCAGCTGAGAACAGTGGGAGAGTAACCAAGCTCTACCCGCACACTCCAGATCCTGGCAAGAGAGGGAGTGATGTAGGAGCCAGCTCTGTGCAAAGTGCCTACAATATGCACTGGTCCATTATCTCTCATTAGAAGGATGGATAATTGTTCACGTAATAAGAACAATGATCATATTTGACATCTGTGCCAATATTTCAACAGAAAGACCAAAAAAAAGGTGTGTGGGGGTAGGGAGGCAATGAAACCCAGCTGCCTTCTCACTCCTTCAGATGGCCCCTGGACATTATCATCATTATGAACATACAAATTCTGCTGTCTGATTCTGACTCTCTTTAAAGATTCAAGGGGAAAAACAGCCCTTTCCCCAAAACCACCTAAGAATTTAATTTTTTTTTTCATTCTACACCTGATTTTCATTGCATTCTGGGTAAGACACCGAGGTTCAGAGGCAGCAAGTTTTACTCGACTCTAATGACCTGCATTTTTTGTTAGTGTTCAGTTTTGCATAACATGATCTACATTTGGTGACTTATATAAAACAAAGCACTCCCTGTGCCTGGCTGTCTTCATGCTTAAAGATAAATATTGATGTTATCTGTCAAAATTATAAAAAAATAAAATCTAAATCTGGCAAGCCTAATTAGGAAATATGGTTCTTATATATTTAGATGGAGAATTCTATATCACAAATAGAAATTCCATGCTCTGAGATAGATTGGGCTGCAATTTATCCTCACTGAATGAATCTGGATAAAGTTACTGTGGCACTAGAACATCAAGAGCAACTCCTGCACATGGAAAAGTGATAAAAGGACGAAGCATGTGAACTCTCCATTTGTTTTACTGATTGCATTCATACTGTGATCACTGTATTATGATGTGTAATAAAAATGACAAATGGCTGGCTGGAACAAGACTGGTCTTTATTCCCTGGCATCAGTCACTGGCATGGGTCAGGATTACCAAAAGGCTGTATACCTTTGTCACACGATGAGTTTCATTTTGACTCCTGTGCCTGCTTTTAAATGGTGGTTTTATATTAGAAATTTAATTTGATCCATTGGTATCAATATGACTAATACCCATTAATAACTCATTTATTATGGGATACTACCAGTTCTTCTAAGAGAACTACCCATTTCATAGAGAGTGGGAATATGTACTGACATTAATTGCCTTAGCAGTTTCCTAGAGAGCTGTAAATCATATTAATGTATAGTAAGTTGCTCTAATGTGACTGTTTAGAGAACAGTACTTGCTGTGGGTTAGAAGTTCCTGGGATAACTGTTCAGCTTCTTCTTTATTTTAGCTTGAGTAGTGACTGCTCGCTGAACCAGGAACCAGATAGAACCAACTAGAAACTGTTGAAAAACTTTAAAATTCATCCAAAAAAGCAATTTTTTTTCATGTAAATGCTGTCAAAATATTCATTCTGCTCTGGACCAGTTTCACCACTAAATCTCATGGGAGAAGGCCCTTAAATTATCCTGGAGCCATAGCCTACTTGTGGCTTTCAGCTGTATTAGAGCAACCTACAATAGCATTAAGGCAAAGTCCACATCCAATAGAGACAGGTGAAGCTTTCCGGTGCTTCATAGATGGAGGGAAAAAAGCCATATCTGCTGATATTTGACTTTCTAGGTGCTATTTCACCAACAAGTAAAGAACATCTCCCCAAATAAACAAGATGAATGAATGAATGAATAAATAAATACAAGATATCACATCTAAGCAAGAAAAAATTCCGACAACTCTTTAATAATAGCTAAGTTGTTCCCTTAGCTGGTCAAGATCTGACACTCTGTAATATCATGATTGTGCTCTAGTCGCTTGCTCAATGTAACCTATTGATTTATCAAAACAAGTACAGTGAGCAATAAAATTCCTTCTATACCCTGCGGAGATGGTTTAGAACAAAGGAACTTCTGTATTTTTCATATGTGGAACACCTTGTTAAAATTCTTTTCCAGAAATATAGCTATTAATTAAACTTCCTCACCATCAAAGTGGCCACATAAAGCAACACCACATTAATGGCTTATATTTTGAGAGAATACTTTACACTTCAATGAAGTACCATTTAAACATAAAATAAAAGCTGCAAAGCTTTATTCCCTCTAGTCAAATACAAAACTTATCACTATTTGAAAGGTGGCTTTTCTATCTTTATATCTGTGGCTTTGGTTGAACCTGCAGTCTTGGATAACATATGTGGATTATTCATTTTAGCAAAGAAGTTGGCGTATGCACAAGATGGCACTAGTGGGGCACAAGTTGAACCGCTTATTGTACTGACACCTTCATCGATTTGTAAGGCATTTGCTATGGTGGGCCAGAGCTGACTTAAATGTACTTCAAGCAGGGCTGTCCCTGAGGGGGGCGGGGTGTGTGTGAATGGGGCGATTGCCCCGGGCCCCGCGGTTATGTGGGCCCCCATTGTCCCACTCCCAGCATGGTGGTGTAGGGCCTACGCGTGGCCACGACAACAGCCACACTTCCTCCTGCTCCCCGCTGCCTTTGGCAGCAAGCCAAAGGTGGTGGGGCGGGACGGGAGCACTATGCCCGGCCCCTGGGCCAGCCCTCCCCACCTCCAGGGTGGAGCAGGCAGGCCCAGGGGCGGAGAATGTGTGTGGGGTCTGGCCTCTGGGCCGGCCTGCCCCACACGGCCACATGCGGCCGGCTTCCCGGCGGCGGCCTCGGCCTCTGGGGCTGGCTCCCTGGTGGGGGGGGGGGAGTGAAGTGGGCCGGTGGGCCCACCATGCTCCCTTGCAGCATGGGATGGGTGGCGGGGCCCCACCTAGGCCAATTGGCCCAGGGCCCCGCTTCCTCCAAGGGACAGCCCTGACTTGAAGTGGGCCATACATACCATAAATCGAAATACTAGTGCTGAGCTCTGTGTATGCAAGATGTACTCCACGATACCACTCTCTCTCTTTCTCTGTGTTAGGGACAGTGTGTTGTATCATGGAGCACAATCACAAATAATAAATTAATTCAATAATCATAACAAAGACTTGAAAATACATACATTTTGTCCCCTAAAAGTCTAATCCAAGCATTGATTCTTTCATCTCCACACTGCCTGGGCAGTGGCTGGCTGTTGCTGACAAACCATGATAACACTTTCTTTCTCCCTCTCCCCCTCTTAGGGACAGAGTGTGGTATCATGGAGTGCAGTCTTGCATACACAGCGCTCCACAATGTTGCAAGACCTGTGTACACTCTGGCAACATCATGGAGTGCTGGGTATGTGAGACTGCACTCTGCAAGACCGTACTCTCTCTCTAACCGAGAGAGAGAGAAAGACCGGTCTGGCAGTAGTGCAAAGATACAGCAAGACCCCACACACAAACAAACACAACCATTCTCTCTCTCTCTCTCTCTCTCTCTCTCTCCCCCCCCCAAGCCATATATTTGACACTCCTGCTATAAAGCTAATGCCACATCATTCCAAATGTCACATTCAGCTGTGCTATCCATGTGACAGAGTATATGCTGTTAGCTGTTGCTGCTCAGGAAATAGCTTTAGCTGATCCCTCTTGCCCACTTTATCTTTCCTCATTCTAATAGTCTTTTGCCCACTTCAGTTTGCAATTTTCTGCAGACACCGCATACCAGAGTGACGCTGCTTTTCCACTTCACCCCCTTTCACACATTTTCTGACCCACCCGCACTTCACATGTGGAACTAATACCACTGTTTAAATCATCACTGAGTTTGGCCTACAGCTATCCATGGGAGCTGTACCTGGCTATAGTAGACCTGAATTTGGCCAGTCAGTACACACATGGATATGGTTGGATACGCTATTCTTCACTCCCTGTCCTGAATTATTGCATAGTGTCGTGCACAGTGTAGATGTGTTCTTGTAAAAGGGAACCTATAAAGTGAGGAAGAAGCAGTATCAGAGGAAACTCAATCATTTATGCATTTGCCAGCAGGATTTTCCCTACCTCTGTTCTAATAGCTTATGACCTTAGGATGGGATGGGTCCTCTCTTTCCCATTACCAGCTCCACCCAGCACGTTGGAGGCCACGGAAGCTGATGAAATTACTTGGCTGAGAGTGGTCAAAATAACTCGGAGGAAGAGATGATATTGTCCAGACTGGACATATTGGCAACCATCATTCCAAATTATGGAGAAGGGACTCCCTTTGTATAAAATAGTGGCATCTCCAACAGATTGAGAAATATCTGGTGAAATTCTCCAGTAGTGTAAACTGGCACAGCACTATTAAGAGCATTCCTAATCCTTATTAAATCAATGGGTCTATTCTCATTGATGTCAACGGGGCTAGATTTTCCCAGAAAATCTCTGCTGAGAATTGGACATTTTTGCAGGCTGGTTCGTCTGTTGAAGTGGGGTCATGCTGGAAAACAAGGAAAAATTTGGATCCCTTTGGTAAAAACAAAACATCTCCCTCATACTTATCAAAATGAATAAGGCAGGGAGAGAAGAAAGGATGTTACTGTTTAGAAGATGGTGGTGTCTATTGGTGCACACATAGCCTACTTTAAGCAAAATGGCCGGTCCTCGTATTCAAAGAGTAATTTACATTAGTATGTTTGGGAGGTGAGGGATTGGACAGCATGGAATAATAATTGATAACAGTTCTGAAATCAACACCAACCATTTCTAAAAGAAAAACTAACTCATGAAATGATAGATATAACAGGGAAAAAATGAAATTGCTCCCCACCCACCCGGCGTCTGCAACTATAAAATAAACCAAAGCACAAAACCAAAACAAATTGACTGCTTGCGCTGTAGGAGTTTTTCTTTTAACTGGTGCCAACTAAAAGACCCCCCCACAAAAAAACACAAAAAAATGGTTGTTTATAGTTTTTAAAATACTTTTCCATTTTTACTTTAAATTGCTCACAAATGATTTTTTTTTGAAAGATTAACTGAGCTGAGCTACAAAAAGCAGCAAGGAAAGGATTTTCCAAGAAATATAAGAAATCGTTACTAAAAGTCCTCCATTGCAACTATTTCTGTAACAAAACCAGAGCCAAAGCCACAAGATTTCCACTGCCTGCCTATGCTCTTCAGCCATTGGGGTGAGTGACCCTGAAAATGTGTCTGCTTCTCTCTGAGGTGGGCTGGGCGGTGCCTACACAACTATGCAACCCCATCCTTTTCTTAAAGGCAGAATCTAGGACTCCGCCCGGCCTGATTACCACACATGGCAATCAGTCAATGGGGTCAAGAAGCAGTGCCTCCCCAACAGCCCAGCCAGTGCCAGCTAAATGTTTGCCAGAGAGACTGAGTGGAGAACAGGCACTCTTAGCTTATGGCTCAAAAGCAAGTAAGTTTTCATAGCGTACAAGAGTATAATCTTACACCTCTACCTTTTTCTTGGCTGAACTTTTACAAGCCGCTTCATTTCTAAGACCCCACTTCTCCAATCAACAGAGTCATGAGGAGTTTTGCGGTCTTGGTCTATTAGCAGAAATAGCACCAGCAAAGTAAAGATACTGCTCCACAGCTAATCTCCAAGGCTCCATGTACTCACTGGCAAGATTTTTGTGGCAAATTCCCTGGATTCTATTATGCATGAATATGGCAGACTGGCAATACAGCAGCAGCACTAGTTCAATTTTAAAATTGAGGTTTTAAATGAATTAAATAAGAACATTAGTAAAACAATCACTACAGAAGAGCTTGTGCGCACTCATTTTTAGTTTTCTATGTGCAGTGTACGTTTGTCCAATGGCACCAAGGAAGTTTTTGGGGAAGCTGGCTTGTTTGGGTTTTGGATAAAGGACAGTTGGATCTTCTGACAGTCAGAGGAGAATGGAAAATAGTTTAAGGCTGAAGGATAAGCTCATCACAGACACTGTTTCAAACTGTTGCAGATCCAGGAAGACCACACTGAATCGGTTACCCTGACCTATTCATGTTCTCAAGATTTTCTTCTTGCCTGTGAGGGCTAAAAACAAACAAACAAAATCTTAGTTTCAGAAACACAATTCTACATCAAGAGGTGGATTCCACTGCAAATATCTCAGCCATAGTACCACAAAACACACAGGCCTGGCTACCAAACATATGTTTCCGAATCTTCTTAGATTTCTGTTCAGCTGCTCAGATTTTTGAGACTCTGACAAATGGGGGAGGCATACAAACATAACAACTACATGAGACAAGACATGTTACTGCTTTCTCAGGTAAGAAGAGCTCGGGTTATAAAGGACATGGAAGATGTCTGCTTCGTCATGCATTTAATGAAATTCTAAAACGATGTCTGTGAGGAACTCAGATATATCTGCTAGCAGCTGCCTCACTGAGAACAGATTTAGATTATTTATATTAACAGAACATCCCCTACAGAATCACTCACCCAAAGTTTTCTGCCTGTTGCATCTCTGAGATTTTCATCTACACACCATGGATGGTTTGGGGTACAAATGATGTGGTGTTTGCGGTGACTCTCAGCTTTGGGAGATCGTCCAAGGATACCAGAAGATTATGATGCTCTCTGCCTAAGAAGAGACATTGCCCTTAGGAAATAACCTCCCCAATACAGATGCAGTAGGTCCTGTTTAATTGTAATCACATTTCATCTCAGTGATGGAACAGCTGGCACAGCAATAGTAAACGCACTGGCTCAGGTCCTGAGCTGGTATAAATTGGAGCAGCTCTTCTGAGCAACATATGCCAAGTGGCACCAGCTGAGGCTCCATTTCACAGATGCTCTGTATGGGCTTTTCATTCCCCCTTGCCCAGAGAAAATCCCTTTGTTCCTCAGGGTTTGGATCTCAAGGCACAAAGCACCAGGAGTCAATCCTGAGGTCCTCTCAGGGTCTTATTCTGCTCTCACTGGTGTAAGTTAAAGCAGATCAGATGCACAAGGTCTCAGTCTTTTGTTGCTCTCAGCAAGACAGCAAGGCGTGCCAGTCACTGCAGGGCCAGGACACTGCAGCCACTCCTGTGCTGGCTCTCACATACTTTAGATTACCACAACCAGGGGTTAAAGTAAGGGGGAACGCACCGGAACACAGTTCCGGGGCCCACAAATTTGAGGGGCGAGAGTTCTGGGGCCCCTAAAAATAGAAAAATCCAGCGGAACACGTGTTCCGCCCTGCCCTGACTGCTGGCAGGTCCTACGCCCCACCATTGTTAATCACAATACTTATTGTGTGATGCAGTATTTGCTAGTTTGTGACAATAATTGCTATAGACATAAACACCATATAAAATTATAAATATTTTTATGGAGCGATAACCGATGCATGTGGTCCTGAAAACTGGTTGCAAAGGCCTACCTGGGCTGGGGCCCACACATGCATGAAGGGGGCCCAGAGATTAGGACGGTTCCAGGGCCCATCAAATTATACTTTAACCACTGACCACAACCCTGATATACCTTGACTGGGCATTTTGGGAACGGTGACAGGGGAATTTGTTATTCCAGCTGAGGACTCCCCATGCCGTGGAGCAGGGGAAAGAATCTAGACTGGTCACAGTTTTTACAGACATTTTTTAAATAATTGACCCCAGGTCTCAGTTTTTAAGGTGACTTAGGCCCAAATCCTCACAGATATTTAGATACTCAAAAGTATTTTAATGGGAGATGCTTATCTATACCTGTGAGGATCTGGGCCTCAGTTACTTTTGAAAATGGTATTTAGGCTACTAAATAACTTCGACGTTTGAAAATTTTATCCTTAGTTTTTAATCAAGTACATTCTATATGCTTCAGGGTCATAGTATGGACTGAGCAAATTGAGAATAAAGACTTCAAAATTTGCATAAGACTTTTTTAAAAACACATTTCTAAGGGTAATATAATGGCTGTATTATAAAATTTTAATGTGAGTAAAAAAAAATCTTGGGTTTTTCTTTTACTCCCTTTCCTTCTGAGAAACCTGTTTCTTTTTATTGTATTCCACTAATAACAGGGCTTTCCTCACAGGTAAGCCATAGTATGTTACAAGCAGCAATATTTATATTATGCTACTATTAGGGAAACTAATAACAGCAGTTAAGATTTGTGCTCTGCTGAAGATAACTCTCGTAAAGTAAAGTAGCAGTATCAAATATAACAAGTAATTTCACAGCTTGTGGCCCTTTCTGTCAAATAATCCTTTCCCTCATTACAGTGGACAGAGAAGGCCAGAAAATCCACGTGACGTGGTCTTTACATATTCTTCAAAGTTTTTGCATACACCATTAAGTGAAGATAATAAAAATGGAGAATAGATAGCAGAGAGTTACAAGAAACTAACATTAGCCTCACTAAAGAGCTTAGGCTATGTCTACACTTACAAAAGCTAGTTAACTTAATTAACTTAATTTGAACTAGCATGGCCCCACTAGAATGCTAGTTCCAACTAGTCATGTCCATGCAGGGCACTTGCTTAGTTCGAATTAGTCAGTTGCATGAAGGTCAATATGCCGATTAGTTCGAACTAAGCAGTTAGTTTGAACTAATATGGCCACATTGACTTAATTCGAACTAACTATTTCGAATTAAGGGTTAGTTCGAACTAAGCAATTGAATTTATTAGTTCGAATTAAGGAAGCCCTTAATTCAAATTTATGAAAGCCTAGTGTGGCCAAGGCTTAAGTTAGTTCAAATTAAGCTTTCTTAATTCGAACTAACTTGCAAGTGTAGACATAGCGTTAGTGACTAGGTATGGGCACACCTGTGCAGCCCAATTTCAAATCCACTTTCAAATCTACTCAAGCTATATGGGTTTTTAAGTTCATCTCAGGTATTACTGGGCTCATGGTTGATTTAGGGAAGACAATAAAAAAGTTTGCAAAGCAGGGAATGAGAAAACTATTAATGGAGAAAAAGAAATGAAAACAGAAGATAGTGAGCAGAATGAACAAAATTAAGAGTCTGTGTAAAATGAGCAGAGAGGCAGAAAGAAATGAGTCTGATAGGGCACATAAGTCTATATTTCAATAAGTGGGCACTGTCCTTTCTAAACCAAGTAATATAGATTTCCAAAGGAAACAAACAAGCTTGTTTTCTCTGGTTTTGTTGTTAATCTTGCAGTGGGAGGGACCAACTATGCCAACTGTAGAGAGGGAAAAGTTAGCAATATTGAACTCATTTTGTAACGCCCCCAAAAGGAATTGGAGGGGTTCACAAAACCCTGAACTCTATCAAGTTCGTCCATTCTTAGATGCACTGAGCTTTATTACAGTTATTGCAACTTTGGTGAGCCGGTACCTGCTATACATTAGAGAATAACAGGTGAGTAGAAGGAATCAGCTTAGTGTCCAGATAACAAAGGCTATGTCTACACTTGCACTTTTAAGTTGACTTTAACTAAGTCGACTTAACTAAGTCGACTTAGTGTGTCTACACTTAAAATTAAAGTCGACTTAAAGGGGAACTTACCAAGTCGACCTAGAGCATCCA
>ML685917.1:522285-581440 GCA_007922175.1 Pelusios castaneus | reverse complement strand
CAAAGAAAGTCACATTGTTCTGTCTTTGAAGTTGAGGGTTTAGGTCTCTGGCTCTGAAAACAATACAGACTCTCTAACTTAATTTGCATATGCAGAAGCTTTGGCTGAGGCAGAGGACAAGAAAATATACATGACTAAGACTCCAGTGTACATATATCATAGCTTTAGCTAGACTGGATAAAGACCTTCATAGATTGCAGGATCAGGTTTTTTTAATTGGAGCTGCTTTAGAAGCAGTTCAATTTTTCATTCATACTGACAGTTCTTATTGAACAAAATTATCTCATACACCCCTTGGGATTCCCCCTTTCTAGTCTAGTTCACCCGCTTTCATATAGCTGCCTATATCATAACTCTAGCTGTTAACTGTTCCAGGTTGCTTTTCCTAGAATACTTCCAACAGAACCCCATTAGTGAGTGGCTAGTTGCTGTCATTTAATGCAATAGGAGTTGGTTCAGGCCTTAAAATAGTGTTTAAGAGCTTGATCCTGCACCACTGAAATCAGTGAGTTGTCAATGACAGGGAGAAGGCAGATCAGGCCATAACTAAGGAAAAACTTTACTACTCCAAAGCTCAAAATATCACATAAATACATCTTGATAATCTCCTGTTACCAACACTAGGATGAGGTAGACCCAACTTCTGCTGAGTACTTGGCACTGGTATTTAGACTGCCAGACACCTCAAGTCTCAGCCCATTTTGCAGTTGGGGAACTGAGGCATGGAGAAATTAGGTGACTTGTGCCAGGTCACACAGGATGCAAAGACTTGAAACAAAGGTCTCTTAAATCCTAGGTCCATGCTCCAGCCACTGGACCATCCTTTCGCTCAGCAAACAGTTACATAGCCCTACGCTCAACCAGAACTCATACAGCCAAATCACCAAGGCAGGAAAGATGATCAGAATTCAACCATAATTCTAAATGTGTAAATACGTCGGTCTTTTGTGGGACAGATTCTAAACTGACCTAATCCCTTCTTCCATTCAATCCCACCATAATCACATTTTGCATTAGGTAAAGTCGGTGCACAATTATAGTTTGCTAGTTATAAACTGTTGATACATATTTATTATTTCATAATAAATACTAGTCTAATCCAGATCTTCCCAAAATACGATGGGATTTGTCAAGGCAGTTCACATAGCCTTTTAAAAAAAACAAAACAAAACACCTTTTGTACATTCATAGAGGAAACCTAAGATGCACATAGACCTGTCACTTCATTCATAAAGGCACTGACCTGAGCAGACTTGTATAAAATTTTCCTGTTTGTTCCCCTTATAACTACTTGTCTGTTTCTGTCCTTAAACTGGAGCAGAGACCATCCATTCCTCTTGAACGGAGGAAGCTACTTAATACATTCTGGGTGCCACCACAAATGAATGATAATCCTTAGGCTATGAGAAACTGAAAGGGTTCAATAGCCATTGCCTACTTCACAGTGGGGAGCACTTTTAAGTGGCCCCTGGAGTGTAAATATCCATCAACATGAGCCACAGCTGCACATCCCACCCTTTTGAAAATGAGAGTTCACTGTTAGCCGTACAGACCAGAGGCCCGGTTGTTCCCAGGCGTCTTCGTTATCTGTTTTTCACTTGGTTAAAGGAATCTTTCCACGGCTCTTTGGTTGCGTTAACTCTTAGCTCACTAAATTCCATGTAGTCTTTCTCCACAAGAGGGGAAAGAGTGAAACCACATGAAACTGGGCAAGTCACCAAACACACTGATGAAATTGCTGGTGAAATACTTTGGCATCAATGTATAAAAATAACACACTATTTTCATTCACTTGAACAACCAAATCCAAGAGATGGTTCAAACACAGTATAGATCTGACACAACTTTTACACTGAGAATGTAGCAGGCAGAGACCCTACCATCATGTTAACTGCTTCTTTTGACAAAGGAGAAAATGTGACCTAATGCCATTGGCTGTGTCTTTAACAAGGAACTGTGGGGTTAAAATTCCCATTAGAGCTATCACGGGTGCCATTAACTGTGGGAGAGCCATGATGTAGACATGAATCAACACTATGTCAATTATAACTGATGAAAATGTCAGAAGCCAGGTAAGCGCCACATCTCTGTGGTAAAGGACAGGTTTACAGAGCAGCTCAAAGGTGTGATTCCCAGCATGAGTAGACAGACACAAACAGCAGTGCGACTGTGGAGGCAGAGGCAGCAGAGTTGAGCAAGTATGTACCCAGAGGGTCAGGCAGGATTTCACTTAGGTAGCTAGCGGGAGCATCCACCTCTGCCACCATGGCCACAGTGCTCAAGCAGGGCTAGCACACGTGCATCTATGCACTCTGGGAATTACACCTCCAACCTGCTGTGCAGACACACCCAAAGTAACTCACCAGACAGCCTGTCCCTTGGTGCTAGGCTCAGCATTGGAGTTTGCTCTTTATGTCACCTCACAAACCAGCTGCTCAGATTGGGTGGTGGTCCCCTCTGTCTTGAAGCTCAGCTCCATCCAGCTAGATCATGGTCTTAAGTCCACCCACCTCTTCAGGTAAGTGTCTAGTCCAACAACAGACTGGCAACCTCTTACCAGGTCTCCAGCCCAACTCCAGACCCTCTAGTCCGTACAACTTTTCTCTGCAGTCTTTACCAGCCTTATCCCTAATGACATGTAGGGCTACTCAGTCCATCCCTCAACCCTGGGTGGCAGCTCAGAGCCTCTGTAGCAGATGATGAAGATCTGCTTCTTCAGACCTCCAGCTTTTTCCCTGGACTTTGCCCCACTACAGACTCCCTCCAGGCCTTCTTCCCCAGCCCTCTTCAGGTAACAAAGGAAAGGCCTAATATAAAAATAGTCCAAACATGCCTCTGGCCTCCCTCCTTTGAGGAGATACCTGACAAGCTACAGCCCAGCTCAGAATCCTCAGAACTATTGCGTGGTGTTCACAGGACCTTCGTCCTTCATAGTGCTCCTTTCTGGGCATCAACAGGAAGAAGTCTGTCCAATTCCCAGAGCCAGCACTGGCCTTTTTAAGGCTCCTCCTCCAAGTCTAGCCGGCCTCAAAACAAGTGCAATGAGGTAAGTTGCCTGAGCCCCAAACCATTTTAACCCCTTTCTGCTGGATGCAGGGTTTGCACTCCAAGTCACAGGCTCCCACTGATGGCTGGATGCTAATTTATTTCTCAATAAACCTATTGCAAACATGGCCTAATGCTCATACATGTTCAACAGCCATTTTATCCCCTCCACCATGAATTCTACTGTTGTTAAATTCTACAAGAATCATTTCACTAATATATTGTATGCCAGAACATCTTTTAAACTTTGTTCTAAAAAAGGGAAGGTGAGCATGATGGGTAAAAAGAATCAGTCCACCTATTGCCCATATCTAAGAAACTGAAACCTAAACCTTTGTGGTAGTTTAAAAAAGTTTTCATAGACATTTTCCTCCCGCCCATCCCTCTTCTATGTGAAGAGTTTACCAAGCAGGCAGAGGGTGGAAGAAAAGTGTTAATATCCCCACGTAACAGATAGATGAGTGTATGTGCTGCCTTTGGTGGTGTGACTGCAAACATCCACATGCCTCCCCAAGCTAGCTTGCTAAAAAAAAAAAAAAAAAAGCCGTGAATCCATGACAGCAACATACATTAGCCACCCAAGTACATATTCAGAATCCTAGGCAGGCATCTACTCAGGCAGTTAGTCCATGTCTTAGCCCCTAGTCTACACTCGCCGCACTTTTTGGCGACAGTCGCCTTACTAACGCCCACTTACCTCCCCCTAAACACTGCGCTAATGTGACCAGAAATGCTGTCCAGTCAACTTAGCGCTACTCCAGTTACTGGGCTGGAGTTACAGCGCTGAGCTGTAGATCAATTGAGCGTGTCTTGACAGACTGTTCCATTGAACCCGGAAGAGCGCACTGTGGATGGCGAATTTACGTCTGTCAGCATAGACATGCCCTTAATTACAAGACCATTCTTCTTCCTTCTTGATTGCAGTTTAATGTCAGTATGGTATGGCAATGTATGAAGAGAGAGCTCAAAAAATTATGAAAAAACTTTAAGGAAATTATCTACACCAGAGACTTTCACTTTTCCAGGCTACTGTACCCCTTTCAGGAGTCTGATTTGTCTTATGTACCCCAAGTTTCACCTCACTTAAACAACATGCTTACAAAACCAGGCATAAAAATACATAATTGTCACAGCTCACTATTACCAAAAAATTGCTTACTTTCTCATTTTTATCATAGAACTATAAAATAAATCCACTGAAATATAAATATTATGCTAACATTTCAATGTTTAATACATAGAGCAGTACACACAAGTCATCATCTGTATGAAATTTTAGTTTCTACAGACTTTTCTTTTTTATGTAATATATGTGCTTCTTATGTAGCTGTTATAAAGGTAGGCAAATATTGAGATGAGTTGATGTATACCCTGAAGATCTCTGGGTACTCCCCCAAAATACATGTACCCCTAGTTGAGAACTACTGACCTACACTCATCCCAAAACCAGGAGCTAAATAAATTCTAATGAGACAATTAGAAAAGAACCTGATAGCTGCATAAAACATGAAAGAACAAAGAGCAGACTGGAATCAAGGAGTCTCCAACATTACAAACAAGTTTACTGTAACAGAGCACAAATGCACTATGTCTCATATTCACTTAGCAGATTAAATCTGAGGTTTGGAGAATTCTTCTCTGGGCATTTTGAATTCATTCTGCACTCATACATCTGTTAGACATTTGTCTACTAGTTTATAACTAGTAGAGATATTTGAGCTGGTAGAAAGGATTAATACCTATGGTCTTACCTGATTTGTAGGATGATTGTCAAATAATTGCGACTGAGTTGCAGACAAGACATGAAAAAATTGCAGAAAAGTAATAATGGACCTTTATTAAAAGAGGCTATATAGAAAAGCCAGAGATGATCTATTTTTTAAGAAAAATTTGTGGGGACACTATAAACACCCAAGCATTACCTTATAGCTGCTAATTTTTTGATAACCAAACATTATTCTGCAACTTTATTACATTCATTAATGTATGGGGCTGATAGTGGGAGCCCACTGTGGGCAGGAAGGAAGGGGGCTGACAACCTGTGATCAGCTTGGATAAATGTGGTTCCACTATACTAATGGGGGAATAAGCGTGTGTTACTAACCTTGAAATTGTGAACTGTGCAAAGTAATTTAATTAAAATTGTGGTGGAAGCCTAATATTGCAAGGTCCACAGCAATATGGTGAATTGAGGGGGACTCATCAATACCTCCAAAGGAACAAACATGTACATCTGGAATACAACTGATTATTTTCTAAGTGAGGTCAAAATATTATCCATATTGTGACATTTTCACTAATTCAATGTGAATAAAAATAATGAAAATATTATTTTACTGCTCATAATGATAAGATCAAATCCAAATCTTGTTGGGGGGGGGGGGAAATAAATGATTTGTTTATTAATTGTTAACTTTTGATTCTGATACCCTTACAAATTCTAAGCAACAGCTGAGATCAGTATCACATAGAGTAAGTCGCTAGTCAACGTAACAGTCTCAGAATCTGACAACTAATTTTCAAGGGGTAATTTGTTACTATCATGCATGGTGGGTTTTTGTTTGTTTTTAAAGGAAGTCTTACTGCTGCACCTCCTAGTTTTGATCCCCTCCACAACTTCTAAAAAAAAGGGATGACTATAGGATGGATGTGAATCTCTCAGTCTTCCATCTCCAAAGATTCCTTTTTGTCCTTTCAATTAATTAGAACATTAATACAGTAACCCACACATATCACTGGGAGTTAAGTGCCTAAATATCTTTAAATATCTGAAGTTTAGTAATGATCTGAACTCAGATGGCTATCATAATGGCAAAGAATTTGGTACGAGAAGAATGCAGCACAAATAACATGGACTAAATCATCAAATCATCAGCAAATACATTTCATGAGGGATGAAATTCACCTAGGACCAAGTCAGAGTACAAAGGCCTATGCACCACTTAACACCTCAAGGTAGGGCTTAAACTGGATTTACAGGATGCATAACACCTTGTGGCGATCCTAAATGAATTTCTCCCCAAGAATGGCCTCGGAGGTTTATAATTTCACCATGTTCTCTTACTCTGGTTGCACAGGAGATTCTGATGCATACTTCTTTCTTTTAAAATGAATAAGACTAAGTGTTTGTGTTGGGCAGGTTAATTTTGTGATATTATTATTTGCTCTCCTGAATTGCCTCTTGCATTTGTAATCTGAGAAAGGACTTTGCCAACCTCTTTGTTTCAGGTCTGTCTTTCATGGCACTCACCTCTGGCTAATGGACTGCTGGAAATGGGAGGTTTTGTGAAGTCGGATCTTAACAGTTATAAAGAGGAGGGAAGCCAAGCATACCAGTTCAAGAATAGTGAGGGCCCTTTTCCCTAAGGACTGAAAAGAGGTTACCACAGGTTAATTAGAGACACCTGATTCCAATTAAGGACAGCCTGTGACCTTTTAACCCTCCCCCCCTCCTTTTCTGCTGTGTGTGAGAAATAAGCTACAACAGGCAGCTTTTCTTAGGTAGAAGGCTGTGGAGGAAGGATCAAGATTACTTTTGTTGGGGGAAAAGCTGGCAACCAAAATCCAACATAATAAGGCAAAATGCCCAGGAGGCAAGGAAATAGATTTCTTTTGTGTTATGTGTTTAAGAGAACTACTTAGGCCTTCCCTGTAAATACTGTAAAAATAAACCACAATAAAGAGTTATAAACCTCCAGAGTAGGGATGGTTTACTCCAGGCCCCTATCACCACTGCCCCAACCAGAGGGAAAATTGCTGAGGTTGACAAGGCAAAGGAAGTGGCTTGCCACAGTAGATACTCATCATAAAAGAGAGATCAGAATGACACCGAATAAGTAGCAGTAAGGGAAATGCATTTTTTAAAATACTGGGAAGTCTGGCCTAGTAGTCAGAGCAGGAGACAGTTCTAGGGGGCACAGCAGGCATCCAGCTTGGGGAACAATGCCAACAGTCAGCACCAGAGTCAACTGCCAGTTACCTGAGCCAGGTATTGAGTCAGAAATGAAGCAAGAGGCAAGATTATAGCCAGGACAGGGAACTGATGTTTAGAAGCAAGGTATAATGGTAGGAAGTGGAAGAGAGGCAAGGATTTATCACAGTGGGAACAGGACAATAGTCAGGAACAGGGCTGGGTGTAGGAAACAGGATCCAATACAGCCCCAACAGGGACTTACCTTGTTGCTCAGACAGCTGCTTCTGCTGCCTTCTGGCTTAAGTAGCAAGGCTGGACCAACCACCGGAGCTGGGCAATCCTTCAGCCTGGGATCCTGTGGTGGTGCCTTAGCTGAGGTGGTAGTCCTAGCAATGTTTCAGTGCATCAGCTTTCAGCAGTTACTGGGGTGGGGTAAGGATATGATGACTGTTTGGGCATTCCTAGACCTGGGTTCAAGACCAGGAACATGGTGCTCTTCTATGTCACAGTGAAACTAAGAAGCCTTGTTCCTTTCATGTGACATCTAGCACATTGCCTCCCTGTAGACTTAAGTACTTATTTTCAAAGAGCCTTTGCAAGTAGTTCATCTTCCATGTGTTATGGGATGATCAAGTCTCTGTAATAACCATTTATTGATTCCAATTTCCATCTGTATGCAAGTGTGACATTCACAGATTCAAAAAGCTGGCACAGCCACATATAATAAGTAACCCACCTGGCTCCATTTATCCCTCTTTCAAATTAAAGGCAATGTAACCCAAAACCTCTATCTTCTGCTTTTTAACATTTCACACAAGCCCATTTAGGAAATTTATTGTGGTTTTTAAAAGACCTGACTTTTTCATTTGGTGTGTCACACTACAAAAACTCTATGGTACCTGTTAGCCAGATGCTATGGGAATAATAGGCCAAAATATTTCCTATTTAGAGTCTGCTGTATAACATACATATCAGATTCAGGTGATATTAATGAAAAATAATGCTGGAGAAGTTACAAGCCACTATTCCAAGCACAAATGGCATTTTCCCCCCCTTTTACTAGGGCTCTCAGTCTAAAGAAGCTTTGAAGTCTGAGATCTGTCTGTTTGTGGGGGGTTGCTTGTAACAGTCATATAGCCAATATGACGACAAGTTTGGAAGAGTCCCAGGTATTTTTAATCAGCGAAACAGTACTATAGTGTATGAAACTACACTTGCCTGTTACAGATCTAAAATTTTCTTTGATTTTATATTAAGTTAATGTAACCCACAGGCCAAATTTTAAAAGGATTTACTGCTCCTCAGCAGCCCAGGCAAGCTCCAATAGGATCTTGTAATGTTTTTATAGCAAACAATTTACTTTCAGAGACTGTAAATGATACAGTGACTGTGTTGGTACTGGTGTGAGCACCTACTTGATTATCATATCCAAATTAATGCTTGGTTTTATTTCTGGCTGGTATTAAACCAGAACACAGGTCTGTCATGAGTACACAAACTTTGAAACAGTGAAGAACTCAGAGCAAACCAGAGTGAAATATAAATAAATATACTGCTGGAATTCTGAGACATTTGGTCAACTGCCCCTGCTGAACACCAACAAACCCGTCCTTCTTCTGTTTTTAAAGTCCTTCCTCTGGGTGATTTTTCAGGGTAAATGACTATGTCTTGAGCCAATATAAAGGAACACAGTATTTTAGTAGGACTTCCACAGACAATAGAAGGAGCACACTTTATCGGGGTATTGTGTGCATTTTTGTGGCCCCATCTACGTTCAACATTTTTGCTGGCTTAGCTCATGTAACAGCGCTGACAAAAGTTCTAGTGTAGATGCAATTAAACTAGGAAAAGTGTCATTTTGGTGGGATAGTTTGTTTTATTCAGAGTACACTGTCAACTCTTTTGCCAGTATAAGCTGTGGTTCTGGTGCAAGTGTTTCACAGTACAGCCATACTGGCAAACCCTCACCAGCATAGACAAGTCCTGAGATTCATTATACCCTCCTCCATTTACCTCTCCCTGCTCATGCATATGATGTCAATCAAAAATAGTGGCACAAAGAGCCAAACAAGGGACACACATCTCCTAATTACAGTAGTTCAACAAGGAACCAAGAAGCAGCTGAAATGTCTGGCAGTGACCAGTTCAGTGTCACTGAGGAACCAGGATCATATTGCAGGCATTGGTGAATGTGCTGAATGGGACATACTAGTGATGTTGAATAAGCTTGTGAAACAGGGTCTCCCTAATCTTGGCATCGGCCCCTCCCTTGGTCTTGGCTTTCCCACTCTCACAAGAGCTGGCAGGGCAACTCCCCAGCCACTGCTTTAATGAAGCTCTCACCAGCCTGAGTGTTTTCTTCCCTTTTCCCAGGAATGCATTTATTGTTCAAGCATAAACACAGTTCATCTGTTCAACATGGCCCCTGGCTCCTCTTAAAACCTCTGCCTCAGGGGCTTTTTGTTGCTGCTTCCACAGCCCGTATCCTTAGCCAAGTCCGTCAATTTGTAGGTCCTTTCCCTGACTCAGGATCTCCTGCAAGTCTCCCATCAACTGAGGTGCTTGTGTCTCACCCCCTAGGAAGCAACTAGCTAATCATAGGTGGGACCTTGCCCAGCTGGCTTAAAGGAGACAACCCGCCTGGTGACAGGGTGCGTGGGCAGGTCTCGAATGCCAAGTATAAATCAGAATGCTCTTCTGACAGCAGGTACAATCAACTATTTAACACATCCTTTATTAAAAATGGAATACACGGAATGGCAGAAGCCTTAAACAAAGAAACCAAGAAACTGAACCAGGCCAGAAAGAAATATATTAATAATCTAAATCTCAGCCACCCAAACTACTGAGATGTAGTGGTGTTGGTGCTGTATATAATGAAGAGTAATGATCCCTATGCGTTTAATGTTATGTTGAGGCATCATCGTTTACATGATATTTAAGATCCTGTTCTGAGGTCCTAAAGCCAAGTAAGTCCATAAATGGCTATTAGCCAGAAAGGGGTTAAGAATGGTGTCCCTAGCCTCTGTTTATCAGAGGATGGAGACGGATGGCAGGAGAGTGATCACTTGATCATTGCCTGTTAGGTTCACTCCCTCTGGGGCACCTGGGCACTGGCCACTGTCGGTAGACAGATACTGGGCTAGATGGACCTCTGGTCTGACCCAGTACGGCCTTTCTTATGTTCTTATGTTCTTATGTAACATAAATATTGGAAACTGTTAGTCTTAATAGAGATAAACTTTGAATTTTTTAAATGTAAACCAATTTATAAACACGTGAAAGGAAAAAGGTACCTGTATGCCTTTCTAACTAGTTATAAAAAATCTTTTAAACAGTGATCGGGGTGCCTAGGTGACATATTCCCTCAGGTCTGATCGACACTGCTGCTGACAGTTGACAGGAGATACCCAAAGATATGTACTATAGCTTGCGCACCTCTGGTCGACTTACATTGCTGTACTGTGGCATCTCTGCTGTGCTGCGTCGACGGGAGATGCCCTCCAGTTGTACTCCTTTCTGGGGGCTGGATTGATGGTGTCTATCAGAGAACACTTTTGGGACTGATTGAGTTGGTTGGTTTCCACTGCCCACTGAATTTTGACCTCACTACATCAATCTGTGAAACCCTGGCAAACTAAAACATACACTTAGATTTTCAGAAATATTTGGGTAAGGTGTTTAAAGCAGATGTGTGTGAATTGTTCTTAATAAAGTGCAGAACTACTCAAACTTCAAGTTTCTTCATGTTACATCATGAACCAAAAAGAAGAGAGAACATTTCTGCAAAATAAAATGGACTTGTATTTTCTAAAGGAAATGGACCCATTTTGAGAAAAGTGGAACTCTGCCTTAAAATTATGAAAAATTATGACTTTACATGAATGTAATGAAAAATAGTCATCTTTCATTAGCGTAAAATTAAGGATGTGCAAACTATGTGAAACAAAAAGTTGAAAAATATTTGCATGACATTTAGGAAACAAATTATATTGTGAACAGTGTCATTCAGAGCAGACTTGTAGGCAAATCAACAACTGAGAGATAAGAGGCAATGACCCAACTCCTCATCTGTGTGAATTGGCATAGCTCCATTGACTTCAGTGGAATTGTGGCAATATCAATGGAAGTATGTGGATTTAAACCAGCTGAGGGTGTGGCCCAACATCTTATTGGGGGTTAAAGAGTAATTTTTACATGATAGAGTGTCACTGAATGCCTGGGCCATAGAGTGACATCAAGTGAATAGAGAAATGTCTCAGAGAACATTACTGGAAATTTACCAGAAACTGAGAAGTGGATGGTCAGGCCCAGTGGTTGGGCCAGGGACCAGAGCCAGGAGTTAAAGCAGGAACAAGCTGGGGCAGGAACTGGAGCAAGAACAATCTGTCAGAGTCATCAAGCAGCATGTTCCCAGCAAGGTAGCGATGTTGAGCAAACTGGCGTGGCTGCTGTCACTGGAAGCCTCTGTCCCCAGCCTTGTAATCACATTATCAAACCTTCACCTGTGGATTAGCTGAGCCTTGATTGATTACCTGAGGGCTCAACATCCATCAGGCTCAAAGAGCACTCAGTGGTAAGGATACGATTTGGTCACAGAGGAAACAGATTCCAGGATTTTAGCAAATCTCCATGTCTTCTTTGGCTTCAACCCAACCTCCCACAGCAGGGGTCAGGTTTTGACGTTAGCCCTGCCATGGCCATATCCAGTTTTGGCACATTTTTATCATGACTGCTTCATGAATTTTGCCTAATTTTACTGTGACAACATTGTATCCATAGTCATCAGACTCAGAGATGACTCATTATAGACCACCGTTGTAAAATATTAATTTCTTGTCCATAATATTAACAGCCAATGGCATACTAGTCTAAATCAGGTGCCGAAAATTACATTATTGAACAATACCATGATGTAGCAGCATCTGAAGAACTGTTACTTTTACTTATTGTTCTAGTTACTTTTATAGGGTAGTAAATATTTATAAGCTCTGACAGACCATACTGCCCTGCCCTGCCCTGCCCTACCCCCACCACCACTGCCATGGACCTTATATGCCAACCAGGTTTAAACTTTTAAGAATTTCTTATAAAAACAGATAAATCCCCAAACAACAGTCTTTGTTAAAAAAGCATAAAATGTTAAAAGTCTTTTTATGGAGTCCAGCTAAAACCTCTCAAAATGACATTCTTTACAAAAATCCAAAAGCTTTTTAAAAAAAGTGATTAAAAGGTCTGGAACTGAACATTTCAGAGCTCAGTCTAGTTCCTCACTCTTCTATAATCCTACATCACCCAGTCTCACCACTTCTGGCCTTCAGTGGCCACCAATTTTAACTTTGATCCCTTAATATTTGAAAAAATATATGGAAAAGTCAAAATAACAAATTGGAAAGAGATTATAAAATCCTATTTCCATCCAAGGGATCTACTTCCCCAATTTGCTACACATATAACACAATACCACTTGCAAAAAGAAAGTTACGTATTAGTAGTTGCTATCAACATATGCCCCAATTTTACAAATACTTAAGCATATGATTAACTGTAAGTATATGAGCAATCCCAATGAAGTCAATGGGACTGTGGTTAAAAGTATACTGATGAAGCAGGGTGTACAGGATGTGGTATTCTCAGTGAGAGGCCAAACCCCATCACTGTCACACCTGTGTGGGCAAACCTGGTATAGGGGATTAGCTCTTCAGCATCGGTAGCCCAAGCCCTCAAGCAATGCGGGGCAAACAAGTAGTCTGTAGCCCTGGCCATTGGTCAGGACAGGACAGGCAAAACAAGTAGTCTATAGCCCCATTTAGGGTGAGCAAGCACTCTATAGGCCTCCGAGGCTTTAGAGGCCAGGATGAGGCAACCGCCCTAGCAGTGATGTGGAAAGGAGGGAGGAGGACGTAGGCTCACCTGATTCCACTGCATCCCAGCCCAGGGCCCTATCAGTGGCAAAGTATTCTGTCACTGGGTCCGCCTGAAAAGCATTGACAAAGGTGAGTGCAAGCCCAGCTGGACCTAAGTCAGCTACTTCTGGGCTACTTCGTCCACCCCTTGCTAGGATACCTAAAGCCAAAATTCATCAGCCACTTCCCCAGGGTATGCTGCTGGGAGTAGTCCCACCAAACCCTCGTGGTCTGGGTCCCTCACTGGCTCATGCAGCTCAGGTAAGTCCTCATGGTAACTGGGTTCCTCTCCAGATTCTCTAGAGGCTATGTCTACACTTACTAAAGTTAGTTCGAATTAGTTAATTCGAACAGACTAATTCGAACTAATTTTAGTTAGTTCGAATTAAGTTAATTCGAACTAGCAAAATTTAGTTCGAACTAAGCAAGTGCCATTCATGGCACTTGCTTAGTTCAAATTAACGAATTGCATTGATTTCAATGGGCTGGTTAGTTTGAACTAAGCAATTAGTTGGAACTAACATGGCCACATTGGTTAATTCGAACTAACTAGTTCGAATTAACCCTTAGTTCGAATAGCATATTTGAATTTATTAGTTCGAATTAAGGAAGCCCTTAATTCGAACTAATGAAAGCCTAGTGTAGCCATGGCTTAAGTTAGTTCGAATTAAGCTTCCTTAATTCGAACTAAGTTGCTAGTGTAGACATAGCCTCTCTGTAGCACCGGAGAGGAGACGTCCTTCCCCTTCAGCGCTGCCTCTTGTCTGAGCTGTAGGTTCTAACCTTTATACTTCTGGTTCCCGACTGGGCTCTGACTCCCTGCTTCTAGTGTAGCCTCTCTGGCTCTGCCTTCCTGGGGTTGAGTGACAGTCCCTCCCTGTCTGTCTTGGTGGCAGGCCATGCCCCCTTGCTACACAGGGCCTGTCAAGGACACACTGGGATGTGGGCAGTTATGCCAAATTGCCAAAGCTATGGGCGTAGCCAGGCCTGGAGATTAAAGCAGAGCTGTGCTGTAGTGAAGGATCAGGGCTTCAAGACACTGGGGGCACAGTTGAGAGCACAGCTGATCGTCAGAAGCCTCATGCCAGAGAGTTGGGCAGGAAATGGAACTAGTGCTTAGAGCCAGGGGTATATCAAGGATAGTGAAGGGTATGGGGTGAAGTGGGCACAAGAAGAAATGGGGCAAGGGCATATGCAGCTGTGAGTACAGAATATATTGAACAGCCAGCAAGTACCAGCTGTTGCTGGATCAAATAGTCCTCAGCTCTGCCCCTCCACAAATCAGGAAATACAGTCAATGTGGCAGCCCCTGTTAGGATCAGTTATGTCCAGTGTGCTACTAAAAGATTGCCCCTTCTAAGCTGGCTCCATGGCAGGGCCATAAATGCTGTGTCTTTCTTCACTTGTTGGAATATGTCAAGCTCTAGGTGCTTCTGTCTCTCAAAAATTCTTTAGGAGCTCTCTTGTTTATGGTTTTCTGTCTCCTGCTCACACAGTTCACTGTCACTGTTACCGCCCTTCATCTTTTGCAGATCCACTCCTTCATCTTCATTAAGAAGTCATCAACACAGCTTTTGCCTCACACAGAGCTTCCAAAGAAAGAAAGAAAGCTTTACTGACATGCAACAACTTTAAAAATCTGCAGGTATCCCAAATAAAGGCAAAGAATCTACCTAAATTACTTATGATTTTTAAAAACCTAGTTTGTTTGCGTTTTATTTAAAGTAATATCCTTATTTGGTATGAATGCCAATTTTAAACCATGCACCCTAGGTGAACAAAATCTTTTCTTATTTACAGTATATTGTGAATCCATAGTATATCTGCACAGCTTACTGAAGGGTACGCTCTCTGGATTTACTCTGGTATAACTGAGCGCTAAATTTGGCACAGTAGTTTTATTGCCAAACCAAGTTAACATTTCAGATTTCCTCTAACTTTTCCACACAGTGAACCTTTTATAACAACAACAAATAGACCAATTGGCTGTTTGAATAATCCAGGTAGTTGATAAACAGAAGATAGGTACAGAAGTTCAGGTACCTAGGCAAACTAATTGGTCAGTTTATAAATTAATGGAGAGAAGGGACTGAATTGGTCTGTGATAGGAGAATGTGTAACAAATTGAAAAGATCTACAAGATTGTAATCAGACCTGTACTTTTGCATGGCTCTGAATATTGGGCCCTGGGAAGCAATATGAGCAGATCTTGAATACAGTGGAAATGAAAATGTTAAGATGGATGACGGGAGTTATAAGGATGATCCAGGTTGAGAATAAATGAATTAGAGGAAAAACAAAGGGTATGTCTACACTAGCAATTTAGGTCAACTTAAGGACCCTTGAGTTGACCTAAATTACTCCATGTCCACACTGGACTTTCATTAAGTCGACTTAAGAAATTCCTTAAGTCAACTTAATGAAAGCTTAAGTCGACTTAATAACTACCTCTCCTTTGGTCGACTTAAGGATGGTGTGGAGGGGAATAGCTCTTAAGTCGACTTTATTAAGTTGACTTAATGCCAGTGTGGATGCCTATGTCCAATGTTAAGTCCGCTTAACAAAGTCAACTTAAAAAGAGTCACTTTGTTAAGTCGACTTAATAAGGTAGACTTTAAATTGACTTAAAGTCGACCTTATTGACTTAACTCTTTCTAGTGTAGACATACCCAAAGATAGTACCATTTAGAAAAACATTGAGAGAGTCCAGGCTTAGATGGTTTGTCATGTGAAAATAAGATCGGAAGAATATATAGGAAACAGGAAATTAAACTTGTAAGTGGAGGGTCAGAGAAGGGTTGGAAGACTCAAAACTAGGTGGATTGATGTCACACAGAAAGGATTTGACTAGCTGTGAAGTTTCCAAGGAACTGCTTCAAGACAACCTATAATGGAGAAGGGCTCAAACAGATGATCAATGTAAAGGGGTCAAAGGCTAGAAGATGAAGAGTTAATAAACAAAAAGAGAAAAATTCCTTTCTGAGTATCAGGGGCCAGTGTTTCATTTGGTGTAAATGGGTGTGGCTTGACTGAAGTCCAGAATGGAACAAAGAAGCTGTTTAACAGGGTACAGCAATACTTATTATAATATTTGATGCACAAACACATTTGTGAAGTCATCAGTAATCATATACCGTAGCACATGAACCATTTTCCCCAGTGAAACATCTAACAAAACTTTCCCCGGGGTAGTCTGAACATCTTGAGAAAACATTTAAAATTCTATTTTGGTTAAAATGCTCTATAAATATTTTTAGTTTCTTCCTACATGGCCATTGGCTCTTGAGTACAATTATTTTCCAGTGTAAGTTACAGCAATATCCATCACAGACTACAAAAATAAATGAAAACAGCAGATTTGTAATCATAGAAAGCTTATACCACCTATTGTTTTAAAACCCACGAATGGCTGCCATATGACCAAAAACATGTCAAATGTCCCTTTGGAAAATACAAAATACATTCCACCTGATCACAAAGTTCTCCATACCAACATGAAATCCATGGCTATCGTTTCCTTTCCATAACATTATTGTGGTTATTATAGCAAGAGCAATCATTATTAAAATCAACTTCCATCCAAAAACTGGTCTTTCAAAAACAATTGAAGAAGAGCCAATTTTGACTCTGAGAAACTGCCTGTGAAATCTTTTGTTCACAATGTTGGAACTCCTCAGCGTATCTGCATAGCATATGCGCTATATTAAAGTTATGGGTAAAGGTTTTTCTGATGTGTTATAGTTCGAATATATAGTTAACAACTTATGTTGAAGCAATTTAATAAGTGTAAGCCTCTGTGTAGCAAGTTGTAGGTCTCATTTCTCTCACTGGTTGAGAGATTGCAAGGAATGGAGAAAAGGACCGTGCTGACTAACTTCCCATAGGCAACAGCAGGAGTTCCATGTGTGGAATAAGAGGAGATACTGTCATGAGGTGACACAGGTGATGATCTGTTATGATAATTTGTGCCATCATACTAAATAGGTCAGAAAAAATATAGCGGAACCCTCTGTATAGTGGCCATACTTACAAAGATCTAAATCCAAGAGTTAATTTCCTGTTTTTAACAAGGGAAATATCCCTGGAATGGGGGCTCTCTCTCAAAACAGACGAAACGATTAAAATGTGACCACCATAGTAGAGCTCCCATTTCCTACATGATGTGTACTGTTGTATTGTAATGATTGTCAGGGTGAAACCATTTGCGATCTTTTGTGTCAGCTGACTTATGTTCAAATCCATGTGCAACAGCAAGGAATTCCAAGGTCCCAAGTACTTTCCATCAGATTGGGCCTTGAACCCTCTGTCTCTGGACACAATCCACTGTGTGAAACTCATATTCTGTCCCCCTAATTTCCCCTCAGAATTGTAATTAGATATGACATTAATACCTTCCTCTTCTGAAGTGCTGTGTAACTGTTGTGTCCTCTAATCCATCAATCTGTTGTCTGTCTGTCTAGCTGTATCAAAGGCACATATCAACATGGCATCTAAACAGCTCCTCATTTCAGTGGTGAGGAAAGTAATTGCAAGTGATTTCCTACCTCATTAGGAAAGTGTAAATTAAGCTCCATTGAAGTCTGTTCCATTTTTATATTCACTTTCTGCGACTATTTCAGTGAGCAAATCTCCTGGCAGACAGTGACATTTAAGCAAATACTATAGAACACTGACAGAAAATGAATGTTTAGCTGGTAAACAAAGGCATTGACATGGGCAACTTAATCCAGTCAGTAGATCCCAATCAGTAGAACTGTTGGGTGAAATCATGACTCCACTGAAATCAATGGGGCCAGGATTGAGCCTCCTGTGTTCTCATCCTGGCTTTGCTGCTGATTTCCTACAAAATCTTAGGCTAGTAAGTCAATTACCTCTTTTTACTTCAGTTTCCACATCTAACAAAAAGATCTAACAATACTTCCCTACCTCATACGCATATGGGGTGGTTTCATTTATTAGCATGAGTGAAGAACCTGAGATGAAATATGCTTTACAGGTTCTATTACCTTCTCCAAGTGACCTCCATGCAGTTGTCCTTGGAACCATAAACATCCCTTTCTCCCTCTATTTCCCAGAGTCACCTCTTCCATCCTATTCCACCCTGCTAACCCCTTCCCCTCCCTTTCCATACATTTTGGACATGTCAAGGGGCCTCCCCAGACTCCAGGGAAAGTGGGATCCTTCTGTGAAGAAGGCTAAGTCTCCTTTCTGAGCAAGAGGAAAAGATCTGCACCTGGATCTGGGGGCATGATTTCCTCTACAATTTCCAAGAGCAAATGGAAAGAAGATTCAATTCTGTAGATTACTGAGTGCTTTCAACTCTCACATCAAAAGGAGGAATGGGTGCTTGTAAAAATCAAATCTATAGTCATCTCTCAGCTCAATCAAGAACAAAAAGCTAGTAACTTAAAAACACCGCGCAAAAACAGATCCCTTCAGTAAAGTGGGTTGGAATTCAAGACACTGATACTGATGGGAAACTCTCCTAGGGCATTTAACAAGGAGTCCTGTGGCTCTTTACAAGACTAACAAATATATTTATAGCATGAGCTTTTGTGAGTAAAATCCCACTTCATCAGAGCCATGAAGTGGAAACTACACTATGGAAGGAGATATATAAATGCAGAGACGGGTAAGTCACAAGGGATGCATCTACACTGGCAAGTTAGGTCAACGTAAAGAAGCTTAAGTCAACCTAAACAAAGCCACGTCCACACTGGGCTTTTATTAAGTCAACTTAAGCATTCCTTAAGTTGACTTAAGGAAAGCTTAAGTTGACTTAATAACAGCTGGTTTTAGGTCGACTTAAGCCTTAAGTCAACTTCTTAAATCGACTTAAAGCCAGTGTGGACAGAGATTAGCACCTAAATCAACCTTATTAAGTCAATTTAAAGCATTAAATCAACTTAATAAGGTCGACAAGGGGCTATGTCTACACTTAAAGTCGACCTTATTAAATCGACTTAAGAAAGTTGACTTAACTTTTCTAGTGTAGACATAGCCAAGGTCAGTTCAGATTTTTTCAGCAAACCAAGCAAGTTGTTTTGATTCGCACAGTGTGGAATGGATAATATGCAAATATGACACCATTAAATTAGGTCTGGTTAGCGATTTGGCCTGGCACTCTCATTACAAAAGGTGATTTTCCCCTCTTTCAACTTTCCCACCATCTTCTCCAGTTCCACAAACCTCTGTCACTGCCTGGTAGAAATGGATCCAACATGGATTTCTGAATCTGAATTTTTGTAAGGAAAGGTTAATCTGAATCTCCCACTGGATTAGGAATTTTCTCTGTAACTGTTTGAACCAACAACTCAAATTTAAATAGCCCCAAACCTCTGGAAGTGTTTGAAATTCTGCCTACCCTAGCTTTATAACAGCTGAGCTTTTCTCTGTGCCAGAAAATCCTGGGCTGCACATTTAGGATAGGTTTAGTGGCATGAAGGGACCTAAGGAAAGCCAAGAATTTGGTTTTTAATTTTGTGGTTTCAAGCTTATTTCAGGAGCTAAACTGCTAACCCTACATATTAATTTAAAAATAAAGTTAATTCAATCCCATTTTTTAAAAAGTGGATCCATATCTCCAGACCCCCTTCCAGCTGGAAACCCTGTATTTCCAGTTACCTGAGGATTCCCCTGGCATCTCTAGGGCATACAATTGAAATAGCTGACTTCATAGTTTCCTCACTCTCAAAGCCTAGTGCAAGGGTGATGTTAGGGTGAGACTGGAGCACCGCTGTGAACTCCAGCTGCCAGTGGAATTTGGGGCAGCCCTCAGGATGCACTAACAAACTGTTGGTTGAACTGGATCCAAACATCTCTAGGGATTGCAGAAACACAAAGGTGAGATAAAGCCAACTTTTTCTCACACTGAGATGATCACTGGCAAAACTGAGGATGTGGCCTCATATCTTTACTGGGGTTTTTTTGGGGTGAAGGGGTAGGACTTGACCTTTTTTGGTTGTCTAATTTTTCTTTCTTTTTATTTCTACAGTCAGCTTTTATGGTGGTGTTTTTAAATTCTTTCTTAACAGTTGATTTGCTTTCCAGTTATGGACATATTAATGATCCCTTGCTTGTTTATGACATTCCTGACAAGGCTTTTCTTGGTCAAATTTTACCATAAATGATAACCTCTTTTCTCCCCAAAATATTGTTCCCTTCTGAGAACAATACATTTTCCAAGAATCCCTTTAACTAGTGTAATAAATTATTCTTTGAACACATTCTGACTCATACTCAGCACCATGCTTGTAGTAATTGAATATTTCTTTTGGCTTTGATATGATAAATCACTAGTATGTATTAAACAGACAAGACTTTTAGTTGTGACTTACCTCTCCAGCAAAGACAGAGTTTTATGGTCTTTCCTCTTACCATTCCTTTTCTTACACACTAAAAAATTATATTGATTTTTGCATATATGTTTTCAGCTACTCCAAAGGGCTCAGTTCTTGGCCCTGTATCTTTCCACTGTCTGTTTGATTCTATTGGGCAACATGAGAGTTCAACATGACCATGAATATAATTGCTCTTCAAAAAACACATTAATTTATTGTTCTGTTGAGGGTTTACTGTCAAATTCCATTTTCAGATATTCCAGACATTAAGATTAAACAGTGGATGTGGTTTCAGCAATTGGCCTCTTGCTGCTTTAAAAACGGAGTTAATTGTTAATGCAGAAATTTACTTTCATAAGAATACTATGAACGCTCCTTAAATGAGTTGCTTTGCTGAGGCTGAAATCTCTTTTACAACATTGTGGCGCTGCCATGGAATCTGCAGCATGGGAAATGTAATCAAAGCAGTCTGTCCAGTCCGAGGAACATCTATATTGATGGACTAAATGAATAATAGACAAAAGGTGCATGTGCCTCAAACTCTGGGATTAATGAGTCTCCATGTGTAATATTATATACAGGGCCTTTTGCAGTGTTGTAGCCATTTTGGTGACATAATTTATTATCTCACTCCCTTGGTTTTCTCATAAATGTTCTTGTCCAGCTACTTACTTACCTTTCTATTACTATCAATTTTAATGCCTTCAGCCATATACTAAACTGTTTGGTTCTCATAAGCTACAGTGGTCACACTTAACAGCTTGCTACTTTGGCCTTAGATAAATAGATGACAATATTTGCAACAGTCCCGTATCTGCAGCAGTCCCATATTTTCATACAGAGCACTACAAATACGGAAGTAGCATTATTCTGGTCAAAGGCAACTGGCAATCCTTTAATGATGATCACAATACTTTTCGTCTACAGATGGATAATCCACTGAATGCTATCTCGGGATTCATCCTAATTAAGAATCATAGCAACATATAATCACAACAAATGAATTATATGCGTAAATATTCCTCACAGCCTGAATGGAATTTTGGCCAGCTCCCATGAATCAATAACAGAAGATGTTCACCTCAGCCCTGAGTGCAATGTTCACATTACTCTGGTCTCCAAGGGTGAAATCCTGGCCTGCATTAAATCAGCAGAAGTTTTACTGTTGACGTAAATTGGGCAAGGGTTTCATCCAAAGAGTCTAAGGAATGTATTCCTATTTTCATGAAAGAATGGTTCCATGGGAATAGCAAAATATCTATGCACTTGAAAGTTCGTTTTTCAAACTGTGGAGAACAGTGCTATGATATAGCTGATAAATATGATCAAAAGCAGACTAACATGAAAGAAGTGAACAGGTAGTTGTCCCTAACTTCACTTATGCCCAGGGCCCCAACTTGAGCTAGGTACAAAGATACTATAACAAAATCTGTCAGGTGCATATCATTTATCATTAACTACTGCCATGCAGCAACTAATCATTTCAAAGACTAGAGAGTGTGTCCATAAGACTGTTCTCCCGCTGAGATTGAGACCTCTATTATTTTGCACATGGCTTGTTGTTATTTTCTTATATCTGAAAACTATGTTTTATCTGTGTAGGATACAACATGTGGCAAGGGCTATAAAGGAATTAATTATCTCTAATGGTGTTCTGGGCTGGAGCACTGATTTCCCAGACCAAAATAAAACAGTCAGAGATTTCCTGGACTAGTGCCGGCTCCTGTTCTTGTTATGTCCCTACTTATTCCCTACTAATCAGGCTCGAGTTGAGCTCATTGTTAGTTTATTGGCTGGGAAAGTCTTGGCTTGAGCATTTCCCCTCTTAGAACAGTCCAGCCCACTCCTAACCCTGTTGGAGGAGTCTGTTTGTGTCTCTGATCTTTGCTGACCTTCACTGCACCCGAATTCAAGTGCTATGGCGAAGTGGCAACCTGTGGCCAAATATGCAGCCAAAACCTGCCTCTTGTCTGCATCCACTGAATGGAACAAGGCAGCGCAGCATCACCTTATCCAGCTAGGATGCAGTCGAGACACTAAAGAGGAGCTGGTGTGGGCTGAACTTCCATTCAGGCTGGGGAACCTAAGTGATTTGTGCATTCAAATTGACAAACCCCTGACTGAGTAATGCCTTAGGCATGGCCCAGGCCCCTGAAACCTGCCAACATCCTGGACTGTGACTCCTCAACTGTGCAGTTACCAAAACAAAGAGTCCTATAGCACTTTTAAAGGGATTTAACCTCCCCGCCAAGCCAATTCCTCTTCCCCCTCACCTGGCTTGGGAAGCCCCCTATCCCCACTGTTTCCCCTTCCTCTGGGCCCTGCACATCTCCCCTGGCCCAGCACCCTGGCCTCAGCATCCACCCCCAACCCTGTGCCTGTGTCCTGAGGCCCCCTCTGACCCATGCCTGACCCCCGAGGCCCCCCACTCCAGGCAATCTGACCTTGTCCACTGGCATCTACCAGAAGCAGAAAAGCACAGACACTGAGCATTAGGTGTTGTGCTTTTATTGTGGAGGGCTTGCACACTTGACAGCATTATAGTTGACAAAGGCTGTGCTTGTCTTTGGGTCAGGAAGACACCAGCCCCCAGGTTTGATAAAGGAAGCTGTGTGGGACCTGTATCCTCCCTCCTTTCTAAATTCTTGGCTCTCTCATGCCATTGTCAGGATGGCAGCAATTTCAAGCCAGCATCTGACACCACCCCAGCTGCCACTAGAGATCCAGTTTTCTATGAGTTCTCAGATCCAGCTAGAAGCTATAATTCACTGGAGAGCCTTAGAGAATTTTATGGACTGGGATTTTGCTAACGTCCAAGTGATTCTTACCCTGTGCAAAAAACTCTCTAGATCTAGTGAAAACCATTGATGGTTGCTCCTATCTTTGGGGCCAGTAATCCAGCGACCATTCTCTTAGCAGTTGTTTCTGTCCAGGTACATCAGGAAACCTTTGAATTTAGTTTAGTTTGGGTGCCTCATTCTGCAGTCATCCTCAGTCTGTCCTGGCTTGCTGTACACATCCCCTGAATCTGCTGGCAGAAAGGTACAATACATTTCTATCCATTCAGTATTGCCAGCAACCCTGTCTCCCAGAAGCCAGTAAGAGAATTAGTACTCTGTGCATGTCACACCACAAGGAATCCCTAACCTAAGAAAGTGAGCTCACAGCAGTTAAAGGTACCTGCTACAGTCCCCTCTGCCGTTCTCAAGATTCCACTCAAATATCACGACCTTTCTGATGTATTCAACAAAGAGAATATGTACACCCTACTCTTACATCAAAAGTGCAGCCATCCTATTGATTTCCACATAAACCTAAGATTCCCTCTGACTGTATATGCCTTCTCAGAACCAGTGCTCCAAGCTCTTCACACGTATCTGCGAGAGAACTTAAAGAAATGGTTTGTCTGTCCCGCCAGATCCTAGCAGGAGCTCCGATCTTCTTTGTTAAAAAGGATGGATCCTTGAGGCCGGCATTGATTACTGAGCATTGAACAATGAGACTGTTTCAAACTACTATCTACTCCTCATTCATGAGCTCCTAGACTATCTGTGCTCCATCTGAATTTTTATGAAATTAAATTTGCACAGGAACTACAACCTGTTATGTGTGCGAGAAGCTGACAAATGGAAGACCTCCTTCCACACTCAATTTGGCCACTTCAGGTACCTCGTCATGTCATTCAGCCTGTCCTATGCTCCAGTGACCTTCCAGCATTTTATTAATGACATTTTCCAGGACATGTTTGATTAGTGCATCATTATTTACCTTGATGCGGTCCTTACTTTTTTGGAGGATTTGTACGTCATGACCAGCACATATGACGTATCTTGGAAAGACTTTACCTGAACTACCTGCATGCCAAGCCAGAGAAATGACAGTTTAACCAGAACACAGTAGAGTTTCTGGGCTATATCATCTCCCCAAAGGGATTGACTATAGACCAGACTAAGGTGGAAGCCATGACAGACTGGGCCGAGACAAAAGACATCCTCAGAATACAGTGCTTTTCCAATTTCTATTGGTGATTTATCAAGGAGTTCTCCAGTGGGATTGCCCCAAATACTGTCCTCCTACAGGTGAGAGCCTTGTTTGTTTGGTCTCTAGAAGCACAGACTGCATTTGATCACATAAAGCAGAGATTTGTATCAGCACCATATTGATCCACTCAGACCCAGTCAGATTAGTTACAATTGGGGTAGACGTTTCAGTCTTTGTTCTGGGAGTAATCCTCTACCAGTAAGCTGACTCCAATGGTCAACTTCACTCCTTTGCCTTCCTTTTATGCAAATTTACCCCACTGGAGCAGAACTATGATATTTTAGACAAAGAGTTTATTAAGCCATTAAAGTGACTTTTGAAGAGTAAGGACATCTCCTGGAAGGTAGTAAATTCTGAGACCAAGTTCTTACTAATCACAAGAACCTGGAATTCCTGAAGACAACCCATCACTTGAACCAGCAGCAGACTTCTGGTTTCCTTTACACACTTCAATTTTGAGGTCACCTACTATCCCAGAATAAGGAACAGGAAGGTGAATACATTATCCCAAAAGGACACTATGGGAGCCTGGAACTGAAATTGTGGTGTCTCAGGTTATTGGGGCCATTGGGGGTTGCCATAGTGATAAATGGGAGGGTTGTTAAGGGCTCAGGTAAACCTGTGTGTCTGCTGGCAGTCCTTGCCAGACATGCTGAATAAAGCTCAATAAGGGAACTTTGAAGCCTGCTATGTCTATTGATCATTATTTAATCTTAATACATGACAGAAATCTTATGCATAATCCTGAAATCTTCAAATTTTATTGCTGGCAGCACAGTTCATAACCAATACCTCCATCCAGACTCTGCTACCCAATGATCTATTCATGAATCAAATCCACTGGGACTTAAAGATACCAATGTTCAGTCCAACTTGGTGTTCACACTCCATTATGGAATCCTCTACTGCAAAGGGAGCACCTATGTCCCTAAGGCTCCAGATCCTACGATTATCTGCCACTTTTCCCATCTAGCAGGCTACTTTGGCCTATTCAAGACCCAGGACCTGGTGTTTAGGCACTTCTGGTGACGAGCACTGAATGCTTCTATAGCAATTTATTTGAGATCCTGCAATATCTGTTCCTTGACAAAGGCACCATGATCTGTGTGATGCCATTGGGTCTCCTCTAGCCCGTGCCCACCCCATTTAGTGCTGGATTTTCATAGACTTTATCGTGGAACTGCCATCCATCCAATGACTCCCACCGATTCTATTGGAATGCAACTTCTTATTACAATCGCACATTTTATACCATGTTGAGGCCTTTCCATCACCCAAGAGATAAACCCGCCTCTTTGAAGAAAACATCTTTTGCCTCCATGGATTACCAACAAGCATAGTGTTTGACTGGGAATCCCTGTTCATTTCCTGTTTCTGTCAATAATACCTGTGCCCTCTGGGTACTGATACCCATTCCTCGACCATTTACCATCCAAACAAATGTTATACAACAGGTTAGCAGATTGCTGGTTTCACTCTCCTGACAAAATTAGCCTACAATAATGCTACGTACTTCTCTAGCCAACAGACAACTTTTTTTTGTGCCAATTATGGAGTCTATCTTTGTTTTCACCCAACATTCCCTACCAAGCCTCCTTTGACCACTTTTGCTGACCTCTTCACTCACATCCATCAAGTACACTGGAAACTTAAACTCTGGTTAGAAGAAGCTAAGGCAACATACAAATGATATGTTGATCAGCACCATTTGCTAGCCCCTAGCTTTTCAGTTGGGGATAAGGTTTGGCTTGCCATCTGGAACCTTAGGTCTACTTGCCCATCTGCGAAGCTGGACCACCAGTACTTGGGGTCCTTTCAGATTACAGAATGGATTAATCTTGTAAGTTTCAAGTTACAGCTACCGGAATCCTTTAAGATCCACCCCATAGTCCAAATATTCCTGTTGAAGCCACATACCAAAAATCTCTTCCTCTGCTATTACCACTCCCACCAATAACCATTCAGGGTCAGGAAGAATATGTGGTCCAGCAAAACTGGCAAAGGGGAAACTCCAAAGCTTTATTTACTGGGAGGAATATGGTCTGATGACTGCTTGTGGGAACCTGCAGAATATCTCCATACCTTGGACTTCCTGCTTGCTTTTCACTGCAAAGAAACCCAAAGAAACCAGGCCCCAAGACTGCAAGGGATCTGGGGGGAGTACTGTCAGGGATCAGGGATGCAGCGGAGACAATCTTCTGGCAATCCCACAAGCATAGCTGGCCTGCAGTATACTCCCTGGTTGACTGCACTACTTGACTAGCCAGGAGGAGCAGCTAGTTAGCTTTAAGCACAGCAGCAGATGTAGCTTTCTCGCTGCTCAGTGTGTATCATGCCTTTCTAGTACCTGTGTCAGCACGGCTTCCAGTCCCTGCTCCTGCTTTCCATCAGCTCTGGTTCCCCTTCAGCTTCAGCCTCTTCGGTAATGATCCTTGGCTCACCTATGACCTACGACTCTGGTTACCCTCCAGCTCTGGCATTTGGTTTCCATCCCTCTGGCACTGACCCTTTGTTTCTTCCTGGACTCCTGACCCCAACTCTAATCAGTTTGCCAAGCTCTCTTTTTAACCAGCAGGCCAGACTGCTTTCGGTCCAATCTCTAGCGCACCCATTGATTTCAAGGTGCTTTTTAGACAATCCCATTGGGGGTGCCTAACTGTATCTTTTCGTGCCTAAATAATTTTACAAATCTAGCACTTAATGCCAATTACATTCACGTACTTGTTGATTCTGAATGAATGCATCTTTTCCCATTCTTTCTATTGCCAACCTGCTTCTGAAGAACCAGATGCTTTTCTCAGACACTGTTGATGAAATTCTGCATCCCCTGAAGTCAATGCAAGTTTTGCCATTGATTTCAGTAGGCACCAGGATATCACCCTTTATGCCGACTCAGTAAATACTTGCCCCTAACTCCAACTTCTCCTTTGGGCATTCAAAGCAGCACTGAGACCTCTCAGTGGCCATGTTATACATCAAAGTGCCAATTTAAACATCACTAAGGGGATATATATTCACTATTTGAGAAAAAATTGGACTCTGTGAATTCCCAAACTGGCAAATCCTTCTCCATAATACCTTATGTGAGCTCATATTGACCTGTGATACTAGTCATAGGAGAGATATTGCCCCACAAGCAATATTTCCTGGGATCATCTGATTCACAACATCAGCCAGACATTGCAATGTCATTTGCTGATTTTTATGAGGACTCTGCAGTGATTAGTGCAACACTGTGTAGGCGCATTGTCTGATCAACTAAAAATTTCAACATTGCTCAAAGTAATCTCCAGTCAAAATTAGGTCATTGGAAGTGTAAACAAAGACATTTATTGCAAATAAAAATCCACATTCACATCATTAGCGTCATTAATTTTAAGGAGATCATTTTACACCTTGCAAAGAATCTGTATACATCAGGGCTTCTGCTTTTATCAAAACGGCCGCTTGTAACATGCATGTGTTTATATAAGCCTATCCAACTATAAAAGTTTTGATTTGGCTGATGACATAGTTCTGACACTTCCATCATATTCTCTGGATCTGACAGTAAAGGCTCATCGAAAACCCCAAACCAACCATCTGGAAAACAAAGACATTTATGGTATTACTTGGCAATTCTGGAAATCCCTGCATAGCACTGATACACAGTGAGAACATTTTGTTTGCAAATGTCTTGGATTTATATGCAGACAATCTGTTGTGCAGTAGATGTTTTTCCAATGACTCTAGCAGTTCTCCAGAGTATTGGGAATTTAATGAAATCAGTATGTACCACAGGTAAGAATGCAGAGAAGATGGAAAACTTAGATTAAAACAGTGGTTGCTCAGGTGTATGGGGAACCCTTGTTCAGATGTGGGACTTTCAAATGCAGCTGTTCATTTTTATTTTGCAAGTTGTTCCACACGGATTGAATCAAAACAACTTGTTTGGTTTGCTGAAAAATACTGAACGGACCTTGTGATTTACCCTTCTCTGTATTTATTTATTCACCTGACATGCTACAACTTCCATTTCATGCATCTGATGAAGTGGGATTACACCTCTGAAAGCTCATGTGATAAATAAATTTGTTAGTCTTTAAAAGTGCCACAGGATTCCTTGTTTGTTTTACCAAGATTTTAGTTTCTTTGATATCTTTTATCTTTTCTGTTTTTACCTTTGTGTGTTTCAGTAGCTTTTATATTAAATCTATGCACACACATTGCATAAAAATATACAGACATATCCCTATCATTTTGGGTGCTAAAGAGTTACATTACAATTTTTTTACAATTGACCAGTAATCTGATCAGGCCAGAAAACTTGAATCTATTAAAGAAATAGCTGACTGAAATAAAATCTGAGTAGGGCACCGTTTTGATGCGGGAATTACTGGGTGAAATTCTGCAGTGGGAGTTAAGCAGGAGGTCAGATTAGATGATCCTAGAAACCCCTTCTGACCTTAATTTATCATTCGATGATGCACTAAGTGAAAACAGGAAAGAGCCAAATAGTCATTTATGAAGCAAATAATCAAAGATGTTTAACTTTTTCAAGAATTTTACAATGGAAAATACATAAAAGATTCAGTTTTAAAGTAAGACCAGGAGACAAATTGACTACTGATTTACACTCTGCAGAAGTGCCACGTAGGCATATACAGTTGTGCTAGTGTTGACTTTGGTCTAACATCCCCAATTCAAGGAGATTACAGTCTAATTTATACAAATAACTCAGCGAATAAACATATCAGTATGCCAATGGCAAAAAGAAGAGAGGAGGAAAAGCTTTGGAAGAGCACTCATTGAATTTTTTGGTTTGTTTTTTTGTGGGTTGGAGGCTGATTAAACAAGTGCCCTTTGAATGGCACTCATTTGTGATGTCATAACACATTAATCTCTTGGTGACAGATCCTCAGCTGGTGTAAAATGTCATCGATTCAGTGATGTCAGGAGAGCTATGACAATTTGCACCCACTGAGGATCTTTGCCTTGGATTTTTGTTTGTTTTGTTTTTGAATCCTTTCATGATGAAGAGAGATAGCAGCAATGCAAAATGCCCAGTGGAGAATAGTGGCAGAATGCTGATCAAAAGAAGTGACATTTCAGGATAGACTTGAGGTAACTGTAATAACAAACTAAAGTGAATACGAGTTTAATTTTTCATGGACAAGTTCGTGTATCATGTAGTTTTTTTACTACATTTAAAAGTTCTTTTTGCATTTTTGCAACTAATGACCTATTTTCTGTCATTTGTGCTTTGAAACTTTCATCTAAGTAGAACAGAGATCTGATCCGATATAGGTAGCTTCTCAAGGTAATAGCCAGCTGTCACAGGCAGACTGGTTCTTTAGGCAAGCTAGGTTCAGCCTATGAACTAGTAGTTACCCTCAGCCTTGTCCATGATTTAGCCAGAGATCTAGCCAAAGAAATCCACAGAATAAGTCCTCTCGGGTGTGAGCTATGAGGAAGGGTTTCTACATGGCACAGAAAATTTCAGTAGCCCAAAGAGGAAGAAGAATTATTTATATGTTTGGACTTTCATTTGGACCTTTCAGTTACACCGGACGGATTTGAACTTTGTGTAACTTGGCTGGAGGGCTGAGGTATGGAAGAACCACTGAGGAGCAGAAAGTAGTGCTGGAAACAAGAACCGCTTGCAGCTCTGCAAACTGACTCAAAAGTGTGCTATGTGTGGTGAGTACATGGCCTTATAAAAGGCCTCGACAAATCAACAGGGTGACCAGTTTAGTAGTTTGGCACCTAGCTCCACTGCAGAAATGTAATGGAGACCTTCTGGAGACCAAAAGTAAAATTGCTGGTGCCTAGCTTTGAGCCAATTTTGTTCACCCCTGCCTTATAACTGATGGTAAGAGGTTAATAGCAAGTCATGTGCTTATCAGCTGTACTGAGTCTTTCCTGCTTATTATTACTTTCCTGGACATGTATTTTTTAGGCTGGAGCTCCTGCTCATTTTTAGACCATGGAGAATAATTCTCTGCCAAAGTAGTGCTACAATTTTAAAACACTTTCAATCTGAATTATGGATTCAGTACTGCACAATGCTCTTTGTCATTCTGTTTTTACCTCAAGCATCTAAATTCGGGGGGGGGGGCGGGCAGGGGGGCAGGCTACAAAGAAGAAATAAAAACAATGGAAAATAATGGAATAAGGCAAAGAAATCAAGTCCCCTGTTTCTTACTGATATTTTCTAATCAAAACCTAACATTAGTCAGGGGACTAACTAGATAACATCACTATTTTTTCTCTTCCCAAGTATAGAACAAGAGTAGTATGTCACTGTTCAGTGGATGAAGAAACAATTGAAATAAGTAGCCCAGGCATTCCAATAGTATATATTGCTCTTTACATGCTTAAATTTCCCTTTATGTCCTTAGGAGAAATAATTCCACATCATAATATCTCTATTACATGAAGGCTGCAGTTTAGCTACAATTGAGATTAACGTAGTTGACCCAAACTCTTGACAATGCATGGGTTCTTAAATCAAGGTATTTTGAAAGACAAGGGTGATAACTTTTTATGGATCTGATCCAAAGCCCAAATCAGGCCCCATTAGAGCAACTGAAAAAAGAGTCGAATTTCAGGTTTCAGCAAGTAGTAAAGGCTGAGTCAAGACGTTTCAGGGTACTAGTCTGCTTAAGATGAGCATCCAAAATTTGAGTTCAACTTCTTTGCTCTGCACAACTGAGCTGGAAATCCCACAAGGATAGGTTCTCTTGTGAGATTTTACCATTTCCTGTTGCTGCAAATGGGCGGAAAAGGAAGGGATGGCAGGGGAATCTCTGGTTCTGCCACTTCACTGTCAGCCACTGTTCCCTCCTGGGACCTTCTGGGTCATCAAGTCCAGTCCTTTTCTATTACTGGCAATCCCATCATATAATTCCATTCAAGCTCCATTTTAAAGCTATGTTGTTTGCTCCACTACTCTTCCTGGGACACTGTTACAGAACCTCACCCCCGTGGTGGTTAGTAACTGGCCAGGCACACAGAAAGTAAACAAGTCACCTCTCAGTGTGTGGCTGGGGGGGAATAGGGGAAGAATTGCCATTCTTCCTGATGTGCTGCTGAGGTTATGCAGTGCCATACTAGCTCTTATTCAGGGTGAACTGTAATGATACGATTTAGCCCTAAGGCTGTAAATTCTTTGCAGGAAGTGGGACATGCAACTTACACAGCACTCACCACAGCAGCAGCCTGACCCTGGTTGAGGTCCTAAGGCTTACTGCCATACACCCAAATACTAAATAATAGTATGATTAGGGATGAAGTTAAAGCCAAATCACTCTTGCCTAATAGTTAAGCAATGCAGGTATTTTAATCCCAGTCCCAGCACACTTTCAAGTACAACACATTGCTTGTCATCTAGTAAATATTTTAATGGTTTATACTGATACCTCAATAACTGCAAGTCCAAATGCAATCCCCATAAGTATGACCATATGGTTTTTGAAGAAATCTATTATCACAACTGCACATGGCTGAAAGAAAAAAAAAAAGATTAATTATAAGTAATGCAAGCTCATTTAGAAGTACTGTATAACTTCTAAAATCATTGGCTGCATGGCAAAGCGCTGGCCAAGAAGGTATTCCGCCATGTGCAAGAGAAGCTGTTCTAATTTGCTCTGGTTTGCTACAAAGACAAAAAGAGTATATCTGCAACCATCCGGTGCTCTAGGAGGAATATCAGGTCCTTGCCTTCCCAAATTTCAAATATATAAATCAAGTATCCAAATAGAAAGTAGGATAAAGTTTCAAAATAAAAGACTCTCCTGCAGTGTCTAAGGTTTGTGCTATTTTTACTGCATTTTGTATGTGGCAGTATCATTTACTCCCATTTTCTCTCTGTAATCCCCTTTTTTATGAGAGAGGGGTCTGAGCAGGTCTGGAAGAGAATCTCAATTTCCCATTACATTGATCTCTGGATTTGATATTCCAGGTCAGGCTTATAAGGAAAGGATCAACCCAGGAGGCTGGACATGGAGTCACATTTCAATTCAAATGTTGAAGGGGCTCAGATTGGAAGTAGGATGGAGCAAGCAATTCAGAGCTGAAGTTCTAGTTTGAGCCCTTCTGTACTATTTTTAAATATATATATATATATATATATATATATATATATATATATGCCTGTTCTTATCATGACTACATATGCTCAGGTCCGTTACTTGCAAACTGTTGAAGACCAAGTGAGACCCAAATTCATTAAAACTACAGGGACCCACCACCACCACCATGGTTCCCTGCCCAACACATGGACGGGCATTCACCTTATTTCCTCCCCAGTGACAAACACACATTTATCTTGTCTCACATTTGTCTCAGAAAGGCTTTTAATTTAGCTCTCTGACTCACTACTGCGTCAAATGTCAAAATGGTGGATCTTCCTTACAAGGATTCTGCCAATAGATCCTTGCCCATAAGATTTGGTGGTTTGCAGAGGCAATTTGTCTTGCACCAGCAGTAATTTGTTTATATTTCCATTTCTGTATTTTGTGGATTCCATTTAGGTCCTGACTAAACTTTGGGCAAAGGAGCACATACCATTCCACCTTACATACCTGCTGAATATACCTTTCCTCACATGCAGTCTTTACTTCAGTGGTGCTACTCAATTACTAAATTAATAGAATAAACAATGCTGACAGAATTTGACAATGAACTTCTATATTTATAAAAAATATAACCCCAAATTTTGATATTTATCGAAATCTGCTATATAGTATATGTAGATAATGGCAAAATCAGACATATCATAGTACTAACATTTTAAAAAAGCATGAATTTCATGCCTTTTTTCACTATTTTTCTCTGGATTTGCAGAGTTCTAATTTCTATATAAAGAGACAGATAAATGTTGAAATAGTTGAACTGAATACTCAGCTACCCATCCTCCAATTTGGCCTGTATCTCTCTTTGCTGCCTATCATCATGCACCTTGTCTTACTGTTATCATTAAATGCTGAAAGCTTTTCTAAAGGGTACAGCTGGGGGAAAGAGCCCTTCAAGTGTGCTGTCAGAAAACATGCAGCATTTCCTTCCAGTGGATTCTATAACTGAGTGTGAACCTTTTAAAATCAGATTAAGAACAATAAAAATATCTTACGTTTAAGCCTTTCATCCTGAAATATCCCTAAAAGCTATGGGTCAAATCCGGGGCAAACATGTCTGGCAATGTAGTTATATTGTGTGGAATCATGATCGCGGGATGAGAGAGGAGGTGAGCAGTCTCCATAGCAATATGGGACGGTTGCTAAGGCATCCTGTCACCAGGACTGTAAGGCATGGCTTTAGGGGCTGCAGCCTCAGGCACTGGCCTGAAAGGGGGGGCCTCATGGCCCAGCCAAAATCCAGTCCCAGCTGTATGGCTGCTGTCCACCATAGGCCTGCCTGCCCTGCCCCCAGACTGGTTGTCAGGGCCGGCTTTCTCATATAGGCAAACTAGGTGGTCGCCTAGGGTGCCAGACTTTAAGGGGTGCCAGATTAGACGGAACTGAATTCTTTCTTTCACATTATGGAGCAGAGTGTCACTTTGATTGCTCAGTTTTCCCTCACTGATTACTCAGTTTAATCTGCTGTCTAACAATGTCTTCCTGATCTACAAATCCACCTCGGGGCTGCTGCTGTTCAGGGGCAACGGCTTTCAGAAGCTATTAAGGACAGGCCACACTCCTTGCCTTGTTAGCAAAAAGACACCGTCCCCCGGTCCCTGCTCCCAAGCAGCAATAACACAGGCTATCAACACACCAGGCTAGGTGAGCTCCTTCCAACACCCATGGGGCCAGTTGCAAAGCTGGGAGGTGCCCAGAATCTTTTTCTTGTGTGTAGCAACGCCCCTGTTGTGGAGCATAGCTGGGTATGTAAATAGTTTAAATGTGTCACGGTATAGCTTTATAAGAGTGCCATCTGGGTTTGCTGTGTGGGGCAGGATCTGACAGCCAGTGTTAGCCAGTCATTGGGGGAGGTGGGTGCCAAAGTCACAGTTTGTCTAGGGAGCCGAAAAACCGTGGGCTGGTGCTGTGTTGGTTTGCTCCAAACCAGCCAGCCTGGGCGAGGAGCAGGGCAGGAGCACTGTGGATTGCAGACTGTGGCCTTGAGGGCCCCCCTGGCGATTGGCTGGGCCATCGGCTCCACCCCCTCATCCTCGTGCTGACAGAACTGCAGGCCCCGGTCCATGGGCATTGCTGGCGCTGAGCACACGGGGCACAAGCTCCAAGTCCCAGCACCAGTGTCCTGAGTCCAGACAGGACCTGTGGGGATCTGGCGCCAGCATCGGCCCCGACTCCCGCTGGGGACCTGGACCCAGGGTGCCACCAGTGACAGAATCCAGCCACGACCCCAGCTGGAAACTCAAGGCTGGGCCGCTGGCCAGCTGTGGCAGGATCGGGCCCCAACCCCAGCCAGGGACCCAAGGCCAGGTCGCTGACCATGGGATCCGGACCTGACTCCAGCCAGGGACCCAATGCCAAGGGGCAAGAGCCCAATATGGTTCCCATCCAGGGACCCAGGGTGGGCCACTGGTGACAGGATCTGACCCCGGCTGGAGACCTGGGGCTGGTAGCGGCAGGAGCCCAATCTGGCCCCAGTCTCCAGCTAGGGCCCTGGGGCTGGATCAGGCGCAGGTCCTGAAAGTCTTTTCAGGGCAGCAACACCTTTGCCCCAGACCCCCCTCAGACCTGAACCACGCCTTCCCCAGCATCAGCTGGGCCACAGGCCCTGGACCCCCTGCAGCACCAGCCAGGCTTCAGCCCATGATCCTGCTCCCTGCGCCAGTCAGGCCAGGCTACCCTGCCCCCCAACTGAGTGCCACTACAAGAGTGGGCAGTCCTGGGCCCCTGGGGCCTTGATCTGGCCCTGCCGGTCACTCAGAATCCACGCTGCTGACCACAACCTGGGAACCCAGGCAGGTTGCAGAGGTCCTTAGAGCAGTGCATAGCACTGTGAAAATGTATATGTTGCGGGGGTAAGAGGCAGCAGCCAACAAGCATGCTGCACTTCACAATCGCTGGCGGAGAGGAAAATTGGACTATGGGAAATAGGACAAACCCTTTTCCTTTTCAAGAGTGCCGAGGCAGTTTAATGACCACACAAAGCAGATAGAACCCAGCTCTAACCTTTTTTTTTGGAAAATGCAATATATAATAATCATTCTTACCTTTTTATAAATGTATCTGCCAGAATTACTGATGCAGAGATCTGTATTTTGGTCTTTTTGTGTACATTCACAAATCTTAAAATTAGCATAAGGAGAATTAAACTGAAAATTGCTCCCCCAGTCTTCAGGCCCCTTCACTAAACCACAGCACTGATTCTGTAAAAGAGGAGAAATGGAGTATTGAAAGGAGAGAATGGTGACTGCAAACAAGTTACATAAATCTGCTTTGCACTTTCAAACCTTACCAAGATATTGTACATCTATGAGGCCCTATGCATATATGTATCAATATTGTCTACCAATAATCAGGATGAAGAAGGAACAGATTTCCAATATACAATAAGAAAGGATCAATAAAATGGCCTTGGAATAATGACTGTGTGTGTTACAACATAGCAAATAACAATATTGGATGTTTTACTTTTTCAGAATTAGGTCCTTCCCCTGCATTTTACATTTATATATTAGACACAGCTAAAGTATTTCATGTGTAAAAAAGCCAACATGGAAAAAGACAATACAGATATATACAAATATGATATCTAGAAAAATCACCACCTGAATAGATGAGTAGCCTACTGACCTACCCATGGGCCAAGGAGGCTAGGGATTTGTTTTCGGTTTAATAACTGAAACCAGGTGTGGTAATTCAGGTCCCATTTTATCCAAATCATCAAAGTTCAGGGGAATAGATAGGGCTTCAAAAATTCTGGCTTTAGCTCTTCTGTTTCCAAGGGCAGCTGGAACCACTCATCTTGTAGAAATGCAAAGGCCATGAGACATAATAAAACAATCATGGTCTATTAAAAAATAGAGCCATTATGGCTCTACATCTAACTTTTCCGGAGAGAGTCCTCACCCCTCCTGGGGGCTGTCAATGATATCATAAGCAGTGGGTCAGGTCAGTAATAGGAGGGAGCAGAACAGGTTATCTAAGCACTGTTTCTGGCTGCTCTTCCAGTGGTGTTAAGAAGAAGAGCCCATAAGCTATTCCCCTAACGTCATGTACTCTTACAACCAGTGTCCCCAGGAGCCACAGGTCCCCTTGTCCCCGGGAGCTGTGGTTCCCTTAGCCTGGGGAGCCAAGGCTCCAATAGACCTAGCCAGTCGACTTCGAGAGTCTAGTGTACACTCTCTAAGTCGACTTAATAAAGTTGACTTTATAAAGTCGACTTAACTTTCTAAGTGTAGACATAGCCTAGGAGACATCCATAGCTGGTCTGAAGGGGGAGTGCCCAGAGATACTGTCTCTTGGATAGGGAGACTTTTAATGTTGGGAGTGATCTTTCCCTTGGAATGGGAGCCTGCCAGCTCTGAGCTAGTTCCTCATTAGAAACCTGTAAAGTGAAGACCTCAGGCTGGGGAAGCAAGTGAGGGTTAGGGTTATTACAGCTTGTTAGAATGTTATCATTTTTTGTTTTGAATCCTCATTAATAAAGTCTTTATATAATGTTTGCCTTCTCCCATAAACCCACTGTGTCGTCATTCCAGTGTTGCTTGGATCGATGGTAATTTATCTGAATTAAGATATCAAAGGTCAAACATTTGCATTGCATTGCATTGCAAAACGGGACACGATATGTAGCTCTGTGATGGGGTATAGAACCCCCTGCATTGGGATGGAATGGATTACTCTAGGCCCAGCTAGCCTCGCAACTCTAACCCTGCAGAACATGCTCCAACTGGAGATAGGTCTGAAAGGGAGCAACCCAGCTCAGAAGTGGGGGGCTGAGGAGAAGTGCAGACCTACCCAGAAGGCTCCTGCCACCAGGGGCTGAAGAAACCTCCCTGAAGGAACAGGCTTATAAGTAGAGCCCAGCCAGGGCTGCCAGTTTTAGTTTCCTTTTTCCTTTTCCTTTACTTCTTCTCTGGGACCAGAAGCTGAGGGAAGGAAGTAGAAGGTGGAAGTGACCCAAAGAAGGTAGCTCAGTGGGCCCTCCCAGAGGCCCAGTATTGCTGACCCTCCTAGTGCTCTGGATTGTAGACAGGTGGAGTGGGTGGGTCCAGGCTCCCTCACCACTGCCCCACAACTGAATAGATGCTAACCACTATGCTCTTTGGCCCATCAAGGACCCCATGACAAGCTCTTTCTTACATAGTGTATTTAAAAGAAATAAAAACATTTTAGCTAAAACAGCCTACTCTAAATTCCATTCTCTTCTATCATATTTGTGTTGGAAAGGAAGTTTCTCTGAAGTTCGAAAAAAAGATTGAGACATTTCAGGCCCCACTTACATGAGAAACTAAACCACCATTGCCAGTCTAAACTAATGCAGTTGCCACAGAAAAGTGCTTCACCAACTGAGAGTAACCAAAGCATTTGAGCAGGTGAGGCACTTTTTACATTGGAAATTCTTTAATTTTTTTTAGAAGAAAGTGAAGACGTTATTTATATTTTATCTCCAGCACTGGCCAAATTCTAAGGCCTTTTATTAGCTACTGGGTCATTCCTCAAGTAAATTCCAGTCAAAGTTCTATGGAGCCCCAGACTCCTTATGTCCCCCTAGCTGTGGATCAAGGATTGTGAATGTGAATCAGGTCTGTTTTCTCCAGAGCAGATAAGGTCCACTGGCACAGCAGTCGACAGACCTAGCATTATATGAAGCATTCATAATAGTCAGTAGATACAGGTCTAAGAAGCAAACTTTGACTCAGCAGGCTTTCCCTGATTTTGAATAGTGTTTAAATCTAGGAGTTTAGTCCTTCACTTTATTCAGAGTGACCAGTTTTAGATTAGATTTAGATTACATCTAAAATACTGTTAGACTGTAATCAAGTTACCCCTTAAACTTCTCTTTATTATGGATTGAGCTCTTTGGCTATGTCTACACTGGCAATTTAAGTCGACTTAAGGAGGCTTAAGTCTACTTAAATTAAGCCACGTCCACACTAGGCTTTCATTAAGTCGACTTAAGAAATTCCTTAAGTCGACTTAATGAAAGCTTAAGTCAACTTTATAACTACCACTCATTAGGTCAACTTAACCCTTAAGTCGACTTAAGGACGGTGTGGACATGGATTAACCCTTAAGTCGACTTTGTTAAGTCAACTTAACTGTGTTTAGGTTGACTTAACAAAGTGGACTAAGTCGACTTAAAGCTAAATCAACTTAGTCCACTTTATTAAGTCGACTTTAATAAGGTCGACTTAAAGTCGACCTTATTAAGTAAACTTAACAAAGTCGACCTAACTTTTCCTAGTGTAAACATAGCCTTTGAGTCTGTCGCTATAAGGCATGTTTTCTAATCCATCCATCATTCTCATGGCTCTTCTCTGAACCATCTCCCGTTTCTCACTAATGCCAAGTACAGAGGTAAAATAACAGCTCTACTCCTACTTGAAATTCCCCAGTTTATTCATCCCAGGATTGCATTAGCTCTTATAAGTAGCTTTATGGGAAACAATTATTTAATAATTAGTTCTTCAATCTAGAAGAGGAAGATATAACATGACCTAATGGCTGGAAGTTGAAGCTAGATAAATTAAGATTGGAAATAAATAAATAAAAATGTTGACAGTGAGGGTAATTAGCCTTTGGAGTCACTGATGATTTTTAAGTCAAGATTGCTTTAAGAATTATTTTAAGGAAGTATGATAGCCTATGCTATACAGGAGACCAGATTTTCACAATGGTCCCTCCTGGCTTTGGAATCTATAACTCAAAGATGGGACATGCTCAAATTCAGAGGTTTACTGGTCTGTATTTGGTTATAGGCTGCAGCTCCTATAATCTCCAAAGCAGTAAGAATGAAGCTGACAAAATCAGCAGAATGGGTTTGCAGACCCTACAAAAGATAGGCAATGCCTGTGGGCCTTCTAAACTCACTAGACAAAATCTGCAGATCTTGTAAGCTCCCTAGCGCAGTGTTTCTCAACCTTTAGTGGACAGGGGACACCTAATGATATTAATTACTTTATGTGGGACACCTGATGAAAACTTTCTCGAAAAATGGATCTATACTGGCTATAATGTTCGTAATAGCTGTATATTATACACTCCTGTAAAAGCAATTCAGGAAACTGAATTAAATACAGTTTTATTAATATAATACACCTTTATTTCTAAAATGATTTCTATAATGATTATGCAATAACCAGGAATTAAGAGCACTGACTGGCTGGGGTAGAGGGGTGGAAGCTTTGCTGTGGCTGGGGCATTTTACATTTCCCACCACCGTTACTGGTGATAACAGTGGCGAGACATTTAAAATGCCCCATCCACAACAAAGGAGTGAGGCAGTGGCAGATGTCAATGCGTGGCTGGGGCATTTTACATTTCCCACCATCGTTACTGGTGATAACAGTGGCAAGACATTTAAAATGCCCCATCCACAGCAAAAGAGCAAGGTGGTGGCATTTTAAATCCCCCAAGTGCGTGTCAACTTGCTGCATTGCTCTTTCCCTTCTCCCTATTGAGGCCTCTCAATGGCGAAGGGTTGTAGAACACCTTCTCTATATCTGCAGAGCACTAGTGTTCCATGTAACACTGGTTGAGAAACACTGCCCTAGTGGTATAACAAGTACAGAGTTCATATAGCCCTCAGGAAATGGTTGGAGACCTTGCAAAGGACAGATGTAAATTCTCTTGGCAGCCATGAGGACCTTGAAAGCTTTGTATTAGTGGCTTTCTATGTTACTTACAAGATCTGCTTTGTTCTCCTAATTTCCTTGAGTCAAGGTGTTTGGTTGAAGAAATTTACAGTATTTGAAGACACACAGCAGAGTTTGTAATCTATTAACCAAAGTTATTTGGCTTAGTTTCTTTGAATCAGGCAATTTAATTTATGGAGCTTAGATATATAACATCCTGACTTTATAAACTCACAGGGCCCTTAAATTATTTATAAACTTAATGTGGAATTTTGAAGTTCAAATAGTTGTAGTGAATGACTCCAGAATCAACCATGAATCTTCTAAAATATAGCTCTGTACTTCTGAGTGAAAACAAATGAATAAAACAAAGTTTGAATTTCTACAAAAGCAGATATGATATTCCTTTAAAAAAATGTTAATACAGCTACCAAACCTCTTTTCTTCAAAGGCTCATGTCTCATAAATGCTTTGTGCTCTAACACCATGCAGGTATTTAGATAACACAGTGAAGACAGTGGGATAAAGACAGAGATATCAAATGTTCCCAAAATATTCTTCTAAAAAGAGACTTTCAGAAAGTTAAATGATGACTCATATGTAAGCCGCTAGTCAGTGGCTGCGACCCTATGTAGTGAGGGGGGAGAGGCGAACATGAGGAACTGCATAGTGGTGGATCTCTTATATCCAAGTCTTACATATAAATTATGCAGGGAAATCACCACAGAGAAGAATTCCATATCACACAGGAGAACAGAATTCCCCTGTGCAGTTTTTCAGCTGCATTCATGGCAGTTTGTCCTTTTCCAGAAGAGTGATACTCAACTTTGTGGCAGTATAGTGACAAAGCAAGGATTAACTCTACATCAAATGCAACAGTTGGACAGATAACACCTTCAAGCAATTACCATTTTCTCGAACTTCTGAAACTTCTCTTGATATACTTGATCTTCTGGGCTGTTGCTTTGCAACATCTTTGCCTCCTCAATGAGAGTCTTGTTGAGAGCTTTTTCTATCTGGAAATCAAATGATATTATATAATATTAGTTCATACTCTGTGCAAAATATTGGAAAGTATTCAGCAAATGTGATTGAACAATACAGTACCTGAGACTTATACACCGCTCCTAAAATACCTGCTATGACCTGAAGGATCAGAATCAAAAGCAGTCCAATAAAAAACTAACAAGAAAACAAAAAGAGAAAATGTTAATACTTTTGATCAGCAAAAGATCATTTCTTCTAGCTTGGTAGCAAACTATTAATTACATGAATGGAAATTTTGATAGAGGAAATTTACATCCTTGTTATAGCTGATCAAAGTGTTCATCCTAACTCTGTTTAGGATAAAATTTGGACTTCTTTGTATACAAATGCCCTGGGCCTGTGTAAGAGGTGATGTAGATTTTCACTGTTCCTGGAGGAGCAGCAGGAGCTATGTCTTAGACAGGCACTATCTGAAGGCTGCTAAGTTCACATGGGGACTGCATATTGTGCTCCATCCATTGGCATGATATAGATTGCTGCTCTCCCCAGTATAAATGACTTTTGCAGTTCCTTGTGTGACATTTTATGCAAATGATGAAAAACTAATTTGCATATTTGGAAAAAACAATTCCATAATCTTTAATTTGTAGTGAATATATTGCATTCCAAGCTGCAGGAGGGAGGGGTCAGGGTGTGAAAGGCGATGTCTGAGGTGGCTGGATGGAGAGTAGGGATTAAGGGTAGGAAACTGGAAGAAAACTATCAAGGGAAAGTTGAGTGGGAATTAGGTGGGGAGAAAGCTGGGTGCTGGATATCGGCTTTTTGAACCCAGTAGTGGGTGCCTCTCACCTTCTGTTCCCACCATGGCTGCCATCAACTGCTCCTTCCCTTCTGAGATCCAGAATTGGGGAGGCAGGGGGCCCACAGTGGCCATGGTAGGTAGGATCAGCTTCAGGCCCATCCCCACACCTGGCAGAATCCATGATGGGGCTATCAAATGTCAGGGTACCAGACTAGATGCATTACACCTGGCAGCTATGCCAGCACACCACTCCTGCTGTGTGTAAACTATCCTTTGCGATAATTTCTTCACTAGGGTTGAAGGATGGATGAGAAAGAAGGCATTGTGACAGTTCTTTGGCTACTGGTGGTGGATATGCAAGTGGCCTAAGAAGGGAGGGTACATGGGGTGGATTCTGAGTTGTTACAGAGAATTGTTTCTTGTGACTGGCTGTTGAGACTTCCCCATGTGCTCATGATCGCCATATTTGGGGTCAGGAAGGAATTTTCCCCCAGGGTAGATTGGCTAGAGCTCTGGGGGGAGTTTCGCCTTCCTCTGTAGCACAGGGCATGGCTCACATACCAGTGAATTCTCTGTATCTTAAAATCCTTAAATCATGAGTTGAGGAGGTAAATAACTCAGTCATAGGTTGGAGGCCAATTGCTAGAGTGGGTGGGTGAGGCTTTGAGATCTGCATTGTGCAGGAGGTCAGACTAGATGATCGTACTGGTCCCTTCTGACCTTAGAGTCTATGGGTGCATTTACACTTGTAAATTAAGTCGACTTAAGCTTGCTAGTTTACTCTGCGTCTACACTACACTTTCCTTAAGTCAACTTAAGCAAGCTGCTTAAATCGACTTACGGAAAATTAAGTCGACTTTACTAAACCTGGTTTAAAGTCGACTTTAGGCTCAAGTCGACTTTCTAAAGTCGACTTAAGCCAGTGTAGACCTGGAGTAGCCTTAAGTCGATTCTAAGTTGACTTAGGGCTCTCCAGGACTCCCCCACTGCCCTCCCTGCCAGGTACAATGGGGCAAAGGCTGAGCCTCCTAGCAATTGTCAAGGGGTGCCCCCCCTGCCACCGTGGACCTCTCCCAGGTCCACCTAGCCCCTAGAAGTCGACCGAGGCGTCCAGTGTAGACGCTCTAGGTCGACGTTGTAAGATCCCCCCTAAGTCGACTTAATTTTATAGTGTGGACATGCTAAGTCCACTTAGCTAAAGTCGACTTAAATTAACAAGTGTAGACATAGTCTATGAGTCTAAGGAGTTACCGGTCCCAAGAGTGAATGGACAGCTATCATGGGAGGACACTAATATGGTCCATTGTTTTGGAAACCCTGCCAACCCCACTTATGGAAGTTGCCTTTGTAAGACAGCGAGAAGCTTCCCACCATGTGCTTGGTGGAATGGGTCCAAAAAAACTGCCTCAGGTTACAACAAGTCTCATTTAGAAGGAACTTTTCCGCCAGCCTTAACTTTGGTTCAAAAAGTTTAGGTGAAGATTTTTCTTTCTGTGCCCCTACCAACAACAGCATGCACTGGCTTTCCTTCATTGCTCCACAGCAGCCCAGGAAACCAAGAATCATTATGATGCAGCCCACTGCTATCATCAGGTCAACAGCTGAAAACAAGCTATTATTTAAATGGAAATCCTGGAGAGAGAGAGAGAGAGAAACAAAATCTCGGCTGTAAGAAAACTCTTTCTAGAAGGAGGGCAATTTGTTAGATAATCTGATCTACCCTGCCTTTGCTCCAAAAAAAGAGGATAACTTCATAGATGAGGATAGAAAATTATATGTATGGATTCAGCAACCAACCAGGGTGACATTCACTCCTGAGTAGAAGACACGGCTAAGGCCTGTGCACCCATTTCATCCTATTTTGAGAATTTATGTAGGATTTAGCCGTTCATTGTCTCTGTCCTGGCCTTCTGCACAGGGGTGAATTTCACCCTTAGTGAATAAGCAAAGATCTTTTGTCTTAAAATATATGATTTGTTCTGTTGTCAGCCAATGAATGTTTGTTTTTACTTTATGTAGAAAAAATGATTATCTGGAAAAGTTCAATGTAGTTATTAATCAAATATTGGGGGAGCGGAGGAGTTCTTCATGATGATTCCAGAAATTCACTTTCTCTGTTGCACTTCCTGTGAGAGCGCTCCTCTGAATAGTACGGGATACATCACAGGGCAACTTCAGATACATTTTTCCAATGCTGCTATTTGTTGTAAACTGGTTCCTTAGGATTACCTTAAGGTATGGTGTCTGTATTTTGATGTGTGTGATATTTAAGCAAACAATTCCTATAATTCAATATAATTAAATATCAATTTATACAGTACCCATCGGGCATGTGGAGGGCGGTATGTCAAAATTGAGAAAAATTTTCAGAGAATATTTTCAAATGACACTGTTGCCAAGATTAGTAACAATGTCTGGAAGTTGTCACATTTATCTTCCGATGGAAACAGCAAAGGTGTATTCAGGGCTGGTCTACACTGCGTGGGAATTTTGGCAGCAATCAAAGGGAGATACACAAAGTACTTAAAAATACCTTGAGTATCTCCCTTCAATGGCCTAACTCCTACTCACCGCAGGGTCTCCACAGCGCTGATTCGATGGGCAATGTCTTCCTGTCGAATCAACACTACATTATTCGCTGAGTAGGTCTTAACAAATCAACTTGCAGCTAATTCGAGGTTCAGTTGAGCAGACACTCAATCAAACCTGCACAATTGATGCCACGCTGTTGGAGGTGCCACTGACAGTGTAGCCTAGCCCATAGATTAGTATATTTTGAGGAAAGCAGTATGTTTTCCTTTCCCAAGGAGAAATGAACCTTCTATTTACCATTAGAGAGCTGTATTTATCTACAACCAAATTCTGAAATGTTTACTTTGTTAATACTCAAACAAAGTGCACGTTGACTTTGAATGGGAACCTTGCCTGAATGAAGACTGGAAAAGAGGTGTAAGAACTTCAAGATTTGACCTCTAATTCTTAATTCTGCAGGTAGCAACTGAAGTAGTTCATCTATTTAGAACTAGGGATCCAATTCAGGAAAGCATTTAAGTACATACTTAAATACAGTCCTGAATAGCAATGCTTTCCTTACTTGAGGATCTGCAGGGCACAGTTGTGATTAAGGCATCCCTAATATAAATGGATCTTCCTGGAAGTGTTCTGTGTAAAGTCCATAAGACAAGTGTGACAACTTGAGACTTTGTAGAAGATGGGGATATTAGAGACTGGAACTTGTATTCTATCCCCTTATGTAACAAAGAGGGTCAAACCTTTCCACTTTCCCACCACCAATGACTTTATATACAATTTCATTGTACCAGGGGATTCCATAAAATAAATATTCAGTGTGTGCTTTCAAGTGCACACTTTGGCAAAGATGGGAGTTCACTCTGACATTGACTGGCTGCAACACTGCCAGCCACCAGTGGTAGAAAGCCAACATCTTTTCTTATTTTTTTTCAATTGTAAATGTGAAAATGTTGATCAAAGACATATTGTTTTTGATTGATGGGAAAAGTGCCCTGGCTCATGATATGGCAACAGCCTGACAATCAGAAGTCTTGGCACTTTAATCAGCCTTACAAAATCAACCTGGAAGTTGGAAAAATTGTTTCCAGCATCAAAAGCCATTTTTTCACTTCTGGAATCAGTCAAGAAGCATTTTGAGAACAAAATCACTCACAAAGTTTCAAACTCATTTATCTCTCTCTGGCCCAGATTCATACACCACGTAAAAGAGTTATATTTCTCACGAGTGTAGAGCTGGATTTTTCACCCCATCAATATAGCAAATCTGAAAAGCACAGAACACCTCCTTTTTCACCGAGCCCTCTTTGCTATCAAACCAGCCTCTCGCTAAAGGAGATTCCTGAGCCATGGCAGATGAAAGAGTTGCTGTTAAAGTGTGACACAAATGGAAATCTGCTCTAAAGATCCATTGACAGTAGGTTGCAGAGGGCCTCAGAATCACTAAAGAAGCAAAAGGCTTCCATACAGAAGGCCTTGACCTCTCAGAAATTCCTCAAGAACCTTAGAGGACGGAGAATGAACTCTCTGAATATTTTGAAAGGAGGTAAAGTAGTAGGTGAAAATTCACTGATACAGAGAAACTCCATGAAGGCAACTTCAGTGAGTTTTCCTCTCCTCTCATCTCCAGCAAAATTTCTGCAGAAGAGAACAATTTAACCCCAGATAAGGACTTCTTGATTTGGTTACATTAGAGCCCTGTCCTACAAATCCTTACTCAAGCAGTAAAAATGGGTTATAGGAGGTTATAGGCCTCACATTTTTATATTTCCACTGGAAACACAGGGAAAATGTTTGCTTATACGTAAAAACTAAAATTGCTAAGAAAATAGACATCCCACTTTTGAGGAAAGGTTAGACAGGCAGAAAATTAAAAAGAGATCCTGAGAGTAGTTAATTCTTTTTCTAAAATGATTTGGATTGACTTTGGAGGGGACGATTTGGTATGTGAGCACTGATCTTTCTCCTACATTGACATCAGTGGCCTAAGTACCCTTGAGTTCAGAAGGAGCAAGATCAGGCCCATGTCATACAATGGAAATCTAAGCCGCTTTGCCACCAACATTATAAACATATATAGTAGTTCCATGAAGAGAAGCTCACTGCACACTCACCTCTGCAACTGCACCATTCATTACATCTGACCACTTCACTGATCCCTTTGGTTTAACTTTAGGCCGCACAAGCTCAGGAAAATTACCGTGGAAAATTAATGTGTGTTTATTACCTGACATGGCACTTTAGCATTTTAGGGTGAAAAAAAAGTGTTTGGTTTTTGTTTTGTTTTGTTTGAAGACAGAATACATTTACCTCCTGAGCAGCCTTGCTTACTCGTATCCAGATAGAGACCCCCAGAATAATGCAACCACACACCTGAAAGGAAAAAATATTTAGATGCATCAGTAATAATAACAATAATATCTTAGCTCTTAGCTATAGTGTTTTATCTCACTAGCTCTCAAAATACATTATAAAGGAGGTGAGTATCGTTATACCCATTTTCCAGGTGGGAAACCTGAGGAACATAGAAGGGAAGTGATTTGCACAAGTTTGCTCAACAGGCCAATAGTAAGTCTTAATTTAGTGCTCTGCCCATTAGATCACACTGCCTCCTTGTACACACACTCAATGTCCAAACTGCATCAGCTGGCCGCAGAAATATTGATATTATCATACAGCGAAGTGAAAGAACAAAGACCTATACCTCAGAATGCAGCTTCACAACTGGGAAATTTCATAACATGGCAGTTGAATCCCCGCCCCCACCCACCATAGCTGTGCAATGTGCCGTACACTAGGTGCCTATTGTTCCAACCACAGAGGTGCCTACAGATCAGTGATGATTGCTATATGTGGCTTGGGATGCACTTTGTGATCCTGTGGGATGAGGGTGAATATAAATGTACAACAATATACTAGTTAGAGAAAACCATATATACCAAAGTTGTAAAAATACAACCCTCCAAATCACCATTTCTCATATTAGTCCCATCCACATGGAGGCCTCATGCCCCCAGCAGCCTTTTGTTCCCTGGCAGTGTTTTACAAATGATACAACACTACCAGGGACTCCCTCTGGCAACAACCTGCCCAACATGAATTGCTTTTTCCAGATAACTACTGCAGGGCCAGAGAAGGGATAATGTGCATTTCTCTCTGCTGCCCCCACCCCCACCCCTTAGCCCACCCACTGTTTCTGCTCAGCTCCACAGTACTTGACCGTCCCCTATGGGTTCCAACCCTGCAGGCCCTCCACATTGTGTTAGGAAGTGAGAAATGGTTCTGGGTGTAGAACAGATAAAACCCTGTGGGCTCAATGTGGCCCAACATTAATGTTAAGTGCCAAATTGTGAGGTCCTTCCTCATTTGTTATTCAGCTAAACTTGCTCTGATTCCATGATTTGGTTTGGTTTTTAATTACTTCCCTGGGAGTCTGATTGGCAACTGAGTAAAATCTGAGAAAGGTTTCAAGAATTGGCCCTAAGTGACCTATCCACGCCATATTTTTTTATTGGCTGCAAGGGTTGACTACAAACAATGTGCAGATCCTCATTTCCAAGAAAAATAGCATTGCATATCAAGCTAACCAGGGATGTACAATACTAAACTGGAGACATCCCGAGCTAGCTGGCCTCACAGAGCTGCCTTTACGATATCCTCCTCTGAGCAAAGAAGACCCTACTGACTGGATGAAGGATTAGTAGGCAGGAAAAGGGCCCAACACTCCTCTTATTTACACTGATGAAACTCAAATTAGAGCCATCAAAATAAAGACAGCTACATTAGTGTAGGCGGAGAGCCACATCCAAAGAATGTACCGACTTGGAGGAATGGGTGGATGTGGGAAGAGAAGGAGAGAGAAGAATTGTTTAAGGACAGACTCCACACTCAGTGCAACCTTGCTGTATGCTGTTAGTGGTCAATTTAAGGGGGGTAGAAGCTGACCCTTAAGTTTGAAAAGAGATGATGATATGGACATCTCAGTAACATTGTGACCATTCTTGGACATTCTAAAGTATAATTGTTATTTTTATAATTTTTATACAATTTTCCTTAAAAAAAACCCTCCCTCACTAAAAGGGTCAGTATAATACTCAATCTCAAATCCCATAATGACTTTAGCAGATTATTTAAAGTGGAATATGGCCAATACTTAAACATCAACACTACATTTTTCTCTTTTTCTAAGTAAAAGTCTTGTAAGTACATTAGTATTTATTCTGTTTATTGGCTTTTATATCTGCACAAAGTAAAACAATAAAGAAGAGTATATTTTTGACCAGAGCTCTATCATGTTATCAGATTTTAACCAAAACTTCCACTGAAATCAGGACAGCAATAACTGATGGTGTTACATGACCTCATTCAGGCATTGGGCTGTGTCACCAAGGAAAATATTTGGTCATGTACCAGACATTCTGGGCGTTAGGCCAAATGGCATTGCTCACCTGAGAAGTGCCACTGAAGTGAATGGGACTGACCTCATGAACAAAATTTGGCCCACAATGTTATTTCTTAGTTACTTCAACAGAAATATATCAATAGTTAAAAAACAAAAACAAAAAAACCCTAATAATGAGAGCTGGGCCAGACCTAGATTTTTCCATTTTGTGGGAAACTCCAATTTCAAAATGTTTCCATTCTGAACTAGAAGAGGAGCAAAAATGTTAGCAATTTCCTGCAAAATGAAACTCAATCTCCCCTCCCCACAAAAAACCCACATAGTTTCAGGTCAATCAAAGTGTTTCTCTTTGATAAAGACTACACATTCATTCCAGTTTTGACTTTCTTTAAACAATACAGTTTTTAAAAAAAAACTGGGAGAAAAAAGTAGTTTTAAAATGGAAAAATTAAAACATTACATTCTGAGAAGGTCAAAACAGAACTGCTGTTTGGCAGGAGCTGGAAATGAATGATGGGATGAATCACTTGATGATTACCTGTTCCGTTCATTCCCTTTGAAGCACCTGGCATTGGCCATGGTTAAAAGACAGGATATTGGGTTGGATGAACCATTGTTCTGATCCAGTACAGCCATTCTTATGTTTCAACTTTATTGGAATGCTCCATCCTGATTTTTTTCCAAAAGAATTTTTGCCAAAATCAATTTGTTGACACAAAATGTTTTCTTTTTGACAAATTAACATTTTCTGGATGATAAAAATGAGCCATTGGAAAATTTCCAATCCACTCTACAGGTAACAGCAAATAACTGAGCGCTTATATTGTGCCTTTTCCACAAGCCTTGACCAAGCCCATAGCTGAACTGCCTCTACCAGCTAAAGTTTTGTAGGCCCCCTGCAAAGTAAAGCTTTCTTTCCATGGTAGAATTACGGAGGCAAACAAGCTAACAAGTTTTAAAATGAAGTTTGATAAGCTTATGAACAGGATTGTATGACAGAGTTGCCTGTGATAGCAGGGGATTGTAGTCGATGACCCAGGACATCACTTCCAGTCCTCTGTTCTTACAGGAGCCCCGAGTAAAGTACTTCCTTGATCTTGTTGAAATTTAATATACTAAAAAGTGCTCAGGTGGCAGTCGTGTTCTGAGACTGAAGCTACCTGAGCTTCCTATTATAAGCTTGATCTTCAACTCCACATTGGGGGCAATCTATGTCTGTAGGACTGTCGGCACTTTTCGCAATCCCAGTAGACCCAGTGTTTGATCCACCCACTGGACAATGCCAGGATTTAGTAATGCCCACGGCTGACTTTTGAGTGCTTTTGAGTACGTCACCACACAATTTTAATATTTTCCATGAACAGGAGATGTGAAATGTGAACCAATATAGTAGATTATTTATTAAATCCTGTTTATGTGCATCCCTGTTTACACCATGGTCTGGACCTCCCTCCCAGGTAGCATCAGCACCTCTCTTTAAATTGAGACAAAATACCCATAGATTTCTCTTCTCAATACAGCCACAAGTTCCCGCATACACTATGATGCATGGGGATGCCCTTCCCACCTTCCTTGAAGCACAGTATTTTCCAGAATGTCACTCCAGAATCAGAGTTGTGAATTTCCTACTAACAAATACACATCTTCAAAGCGTCTGACGAAGTGAGATTTTCTCCCACGAAAGCTCATGTGATAAATAAATCTGTTAGTCTTTAAAAGTGCCACAGGACTCTGTTTTGCTATCAGGAATGGTGTAGTTATTACATAGTCCTGCCTTCAGTGAAGTAGTCCGGACTAGATGACTGAGGTCCCTTCTAATCCCACGATTCTATGATTAGTGTTCCTTTAAGTACCGTTGTGCAAAAAGTTCAGCTCAAACTTTAGACACATTCAAAATCAGCCTTGGCTAGATCCGAGTTTGCAAACTGTCAGTGGCTCATTAGAGGCTCATTTACTGTGTCCCCAAGCTAATAAAAGTTATTACAAACTCTATCTGGCTAGCCACAAACTTCCAGATGCTACTGTTTGCGGTTCTTTTTGAGTTTTGTCTCCTATTCACTAGAAAAGATCTCCTGGGACATGGTGTAGCTATGAATTCTACTTGGGGTTTTAGTGCCCCCTTTGTGAAATTGTCACATCTCTTGCCTAAGAGTTGACAAGATTCAGCCATGAGAATACTGGTTTTATATGAACTCAAACCTTTCCAAAACTTCCAGGTCAGCTGCAAACAAATGCAGACACAGTGAGTATGGCAGTCTGTTTCAAACCAAACTCCAAAAGCTTCACACAAATCTTCTTTTAAATCAGGCCTGGATTCTATTCTCTCACATATTCCACCCACTTCAATAGAATTACTCCTAATACACACCATTGCATCAAACATACCTGTCAGCCAAAGCCCAAATGTGAGATCTGGTGCAAGACAGAGCCAAAATAAGACACACAACAATTATTCCTGCAAAAGACTTCAAAATGTTGTGGAATTCCTTTCATGATTCTACACCCCAATGTAAATAATTTACAATAAAAGTGAGAGAATTCATGTGTAATGTAGGCAACCTTTGTACTATAATGAGTGATGTCCCTCAAAATGATGGACACATATAATATATACGAACAAGAACTAAAATTTCTAATTTTGAATGTACAAAAAATGCAAGCATTTACTTAACATCTAAAATGACAGAAAAACAGAGACTAAGCTAATATTGCTGATAATCAGAAGTTAAATATATTTGTCTCTCCCCTCTCCCCACTCTACCTAATTGCAGTCATACTCTAGTTTTTTTTATTTGTATTTAATTTTCTTTATAACTTATGCTGCTATATTCCCTGAATAAGATGGGCTCTGGATCCCATCCTACCATTCATAATTTAAAAATCAACTTACCCAGAACACAAAGTTGAAGATGAACATAGAATATTTCATAAAGCTGCTCACACCTGCCATTTTCAAAAGCAAATGTAACCAAAACTGCAGACAAAGTTTCTACAGAAGCTCTTCCTCTTTTTTTTTTTTTTTTTTTTTTTTGGACTCTGGAAAGCTCTTAGTCTGTGTGGTGTGCTCTGATACTGCAAGTCTTGGTGGAAAGCACTTACCCTTATGCTCTGGGTAAATATTAACCAAGCACCCAAATGCACGTGTTATCTCTGTATATGCCACGTGTTATCTCTGTATATGTGCATGTTCTCTCGTCCTGTCTACAAGATTGGTAGTTTTTATGATTGCATTCTTGTATTCCACACCCCAAAAGAAAACAGGTATTATAGGATAAGTCATAATATCAAAATGGAGAAGAAATGAAAATGAAAACTTGTACAGGGTCAGTTTCAAGAGAATTCAACATTCACTGCTAAACAGTTGCATTCTAATACTTCTAACAATTGCAAGATTTCTCTTTTTCATCACTTTATTTACACATGGCCAGAATTCATAGACTCATCCACTCCCCAATCCTGTTCCAAATACCCAGCCTAAGTAATGGGATGGATGCTGGCTTTCTCTGCAGAGCAGTGGGTGGGAGGAATCTCTCACCATTACTTTAGTCTCAATGCCTTCCCTAATCTTCTCTCCCTACATGATAGAATCCCATGGAACTGGGGTCTGTGGTGCACCCTTGTGCAGACTCCCAAGTTATCTTCTGTCCTAGCATAGCAGTCCTACTGGTTCCACTCTGAAACTCACCACACCTTGAGAGCTGGAGCAAGGATTTGTCCCAGAGTAAATGACAGTGACCATTGTAATGAAAACGCTTTTGTTTGTTTTCTTTGGTAGCCCTCAGAAAGATACAATTAAATGAATATAGCTTTCAGGTTGTTTAGCCTTCTCTATCATGGTTTTCTAGGGAAAACCAGCAAAACAATCCCAGGGAGATGAAAGTCTGGCAGGCGTGCCATTGGATTCTCCATGGAAAGAAAGCTTTAATTTGCAGGGGGCCTACAAAATTTTAGCTGGTAGAGTTTGGGGATGGGCTGCAATGAATTAGCATAAGCCCCAGACAATTTGACCAAGCCCCTCTTTAGTCAGCGGTGTCTACCGTCATCCTGCACACCTCCCTTGAGTGCACTGCAAGGTTATTGTGGAAGTGTGTTATATCTGTATATGGAACCCTGGCTGGCTGAGTGGCTCTCAGTCCCCCTTGATGGTGGCTAAGCCATCTAGAGCAGTGGTTCCCAATCCGTGGCCCATGGGTCAAAAGTGGCCCACAAGGCCTTTCAGGGTTGCCTGTGGCTCCCCTGCTGCTGGCTGCAGAAGGGAGCTGCTGCCTAAGTACACAGACAGAGCATGTTGCCAGTGCAGGTTCTTTGCTGCAGCCATGGGAATGGGAGATCAGGGCTTCCCTCCCTGTGTCTGTAGCAGGGAGCACAGCAAAGCGCTCTGTCTTATGTCCCTAGGCTCTGGGGTCCCTGCTGGAGTCAGAGGGAGGGAAGCACTGATTTCCCATCCCCTTCACTGCAGAAGGGAGCTACAGCCACTGCCTAAGGATCCAGGTGGAGCATGTTGCCCATGCAGACTCCTTGCTGCACCCAAGGGGACAGGAGATCAGAGCTCGCCTCCTGCTGGCTGTAGCAGGAAGAATGGCAAAATGCCCCACCTGGGTCTCCAAGCACTAAGACACCCTGGAGACAGAAGGAGGAGAGCACTGTTTTCCTATCCCTCTGCCTGCAAAAGGGAGTCACTGCATAGGGACCCAGATGGAGCACATGGTTTCCCTGCTGCAGCCGGCTGGACGGGAGCTACCCTCCCTTGGATCCAGCAGAGAAGAAAGTGCTCTGCCTGGGTCCCTAGGTGCTGGGTCCTGCTGGAGTCAGAGGGAAGGGAATGCTGATCTCTCATCCCCATGATTGCAGAAGGAAGACCCAGATGGAGTGCATGGTTTCCTTGCTGCAGCCAAGAGGATGGGAGATCCTCCTCATTGAGCTCCTTCCCTCTGGGTGTAGTGAAGGAAAGGAGAGACTGCTGGGGGAGACTGGTGGCTCTTCAGGGTTGTAAAAATTATATTTATGAACCTTGAGTCAAAAAAGGTTGAGAACCACTGAGCTAGAAATTGGTAAATCTGCTACAGCCTTGGCTTAAGAGATATGTGTCTTTTGGCTCATGCATTTAGCTCAAGAAGTCCAAGATTTTATTCCTGCTCCTGACACCATGGCCCTGTGTAGGCCGGGTGTGTGTGTGTGTGTGTGTGTGTGTGTGTGTGTGTGTGTGTGAGAGAGAGAGAGAGAATAGTTAATAAGGTGCATGAGGATGGTGCACATAGATGCATAGCTTAGTTTGTGGATTTTGTTGGATGAATAAAATATATTGGACACTGAACATGGTTTCTTCTTGTTGCTCTTTACAAAAGTGATGTGTACTTTCAGTTACCTTGACTGAATATAGCCTGTAATTTTTATAAAACTAAATTTAAGACGACACAACTGCTTTTAATTCTGATAACTGGTGTTAGACCTGACTGATAGGTATTCAGGTTTAAAAGATCTTGCATACTTTTTGGAGGTAACATTTTTTTCTAATTCTAATTTTGGCTTTCTGACTAATTTATTTCATAACATCCGAACTAAATCAGAGAATGTTCCTAAAATAATTGTGCTTATGAAATGCATATTTTTCAGGGACTTGGAGAAACAGCAGAGCGGTATGTTTTAGATCTAAAGCCCCAGATAAATAAATAAGTAAATAAATTTATATGTCTTCATGGAAAAATGACATAGCCACAAATGAATCACAAGAATAGTTCAAGTGCCATATAAAATTATATGACAGAATCTTTGAAGGGGAATGAAAGCACTACAGTTGCCATCTGCTTTGAAGAGATAAGTCTAAAATCAAAACATGGAGCTGAATTTACAGGAGGTTTATTATCAGAATAGCTCTGAAGCAAATTGTCATATTGTACCAGAGATTACAGAGTCATAAATTGTCTTGTATAGTACATACCAGTTAACAAGTTTTAGCATACTTTCATTTGAAATGTTTGGACCAGGCATTCAAAAAGAAGAGAACCCTCTGAGGGCCATTTTGACATAGAAACCCAGGATAAACAAGTACATAATGTCCCCTCTCTAGAAGGTTAGTATGCAAATATTTTACATGTTATAGAGAGAGTCCATAGGACCAAATCCTTGCTTGCACCCCACTTTTCTGTTTATTTTGCACCACTCTGGAGCATAAAGTAGCCATGAAGCTTATATAACTGGTTACCTAGCTCCAGAGATCCAGGATGGCCCCTTTGGGGCTCTTGCAGTTGGGAACAACTTACAGGTAAAGCTGGGCAAATTGTTTTGGACAAATAGCTTATTCACTGGAATAAGGACTTGAATCCAGCTCTCCCATTACCCAAAAAACTTCTTAATCATCAGACTACGGAGTCTTTCTTTCTTGCTTGCACTCACTCTCTAGCCCAGTGATCGTTCAAAGGTTTTATTTTTTTTATAAAGTCAAACAAGAGAACTTGAGAAAGACTCAGCCTATGGCAGCCAATAGCCCAGTGGTTAGCCCACACTTCTGAGAAGGAAGAGTCACAGGATCACAACCTCTACCCTAGAGAAGAGACTTAAGTACCTGAATCTCCCATATCCCAGTTGAGTTCCCCAATCACTGGGCTATTAGGTTAAGGAAAATGGCGGCACCTCTTTCTCCTTCATTGATTCAGTGAACTTAGCCCTTTGCTTTTACTTAAAGGTTAAAATAGCTCAAAAATAACAATACTTAAACTAGAAATCAATCACTACCATTTTAGCCAAGAAACAGATTAATATGCTATTTCAAATGCAGGCTCACTGGACTCCAATTTAAGTATAATGGCAAGGTGAAAACGGTGAAATATAGTATGAATTCTTCCCGGTATCGTTAAAACTACGTGATAAAGTAGGCTTGGTATTGCAGAGAGACTATTTGATTACTGAATGTGCATGTTCAAAGTCTGAGATTTGTACACTCTATTGAGATTTCTGGTCTGCTGTGACTCACGTATTCCTTTGACAGCACAACTATACAAAAGACACACATGCAAGACAATGTGTGCCACAAGGCTATGTGGTTGCAGATATGTGGAGGAGGTGGTTGTCTCTGGTACCCCTACATAGCATGGTTGGGGGAGGAAAGAAGCCACTATAGAAATGGCTAGAAGAGTAGATCTCTGTAACTTGAGACACCACAGTCCCTTTATGGTCTTTATTCACTGGAAAAAATATATATTGTGTTAAAACACATACAACGTTGCCAGATCTCACAAGTTTTCCTCAGCTACTGAAACTGACCGATTATGTCAGAATCTCAGCTTTCATTTTAAAATAAACTGTGTTCCTAGCCCTCGATATTGTAGCAGAAAACATGACATGAATGCGCCCTAAGGGCTTAAAATCAGAAGACAAATAGAAAGAACCAAAAATAAATTAGTATTTTTAAAAATCTTGTGATTTTTCAGATGACTCATAAGTTTTGAAAGCTTAGCTTTGGCAGTACTGCTAATATGATGTTAAACTCTGTGTTGACAAGCATTGCCATGTTTAATACCGTGTTGGCTGCTTGTTAACGCTAGAGTCCGCCCTAAAAGTGACCATCTGATATAATGTTCAGTACAAAAAACCTGTCTGTATCAAAGGCCAAATTATACTTTACATGAGTCTGGTAAGCTAAAGAGTCTTCACGAGTATAAAATCTCATTAACTCCCACTTCAGGCCCCTTTAGACTGAAAGAATGGTGTAAAAGGGGCTATAGTGTAAATGAGAATATGGCCCTGAACATTTAATACTATGTTAATTAGCACTGTGTAGCTCTCTGGTATAGATAAGCCCATAAGGAGTGTTCCACATCAGTTTGTGGAACTGGGGCTCCGCAGATAAGGAGCAGCAGAACTGCCCCCTCAACATTCATACTGACCGCACATGCATAATTAATTATTTTGGTTATTGATGTCTGACTTGGACAAGAGTAAAGGAAAGGAAGATGGGTTCATAGCGGTGAGAATTGATAAGAATACAGTTAATGGAGAAAGTGGACATTACTATCTCAGTGTGGTTTTGTATTTTGATAGCCATTCTTTCTTCTACTTGATCTTCCTAATGGTGGGGAACTGAAAAGAAGGGACTTGATAAGAAAAAAAAAGAGACAATCTGGCAGCTCTCCCACTTGGTCTCATTCCAGATTTCTATTAACTGCATGTGGAGCTGTGTATCTAATTCTTTAATTCCTTATATCCCAATGGTAGAATCTTGGGTATATAAGAAAATAAAAACTGCTAAACTGGGTCAGACCAATGGTCTATCTAGGTCAGTATCCTGTCTCTGAAAGCGGCCAGTACCACAGCTACAAGGGGAGTTAACAGAATAGGGCAATTTTGGACACATCCATCCCTGTCTTCCCTTCCCAGATTCTGGCAGTCAGAGATTTATGGGTGTCCCAAGCACACGGTGGCATCCCCGAGTCTTGACTAACAGCCACTGATGGACCTGTTCTCTGTGTACTTAGCTAGATCTCTTTTTGTACCCAGTTATACTTTTGAACATCATAACATCCAGTGGCATCGCTGGCACAGAGCACACAGGACACAAGCCCTGCGTCCTGGTGCTAGTGCCTGAGTCTGGTGGGGACCTGGGGCCCGGTCTCCAGGGACCGCCCGATTCGGCACCAGCCCCACTAGCACTGGGGGCTGTGCAATCCAGCCTGGGCCTGGCCAGGAACCCAGGGCCTGGCCTCTGAAGGCCATGCAAGCCAGACCAGCCCTGGCCGGGAACCCTGGGACCAGCCACTATGCGATCTGTCCCTGGCTGGAGACCCAATCCCCGGTCACCGGGGGCCATCCAACCCGGGGCCCGACTGGTAGCTGCATGGTCCGGCACTGGACCCAACCTGGGGACCCGGGGCCCAGCGGAAGTAGCATCCGCCCGGGGCCCTGCCGACAGCAGCAACCCAATCTGGTCCGGGCCCTGACCTGGGCCGGACCGGCGGCAGTAGGCAATTGGGCCCAGGGGGTGGGGCCAGCATGAAGGGGGCAGGGCCTGGGCCCAGGCCCCAAACCAATTTCTGGGGCAGTGACACCTCTAATAACATCCCATGGCCCTTGCTTCCTCTTGTTCCTATTAAACCTGCTGCCTTCTAATTTCACTAAGTAATCTCTGGTTTTTGTATTGTGGGAAAGGGTAAAGAATACTTCTTCGTTTACTTTTTTCCATACCATAATTGTATAAACCTTTCTCATATCCCCATTTGTTATCGCTTTTCTAAGATGAATAGTTCTAACCTTTCAATCTCTCCTAACATGGAAGCCATTCCATACCATTGATCATCTTTGTTGCTCTTCTCTGAATCTGTTCCAGTTCTATAGTATACTGTTTGAGATGGGGTCTGGTAAGCACTGAGGGCGGGGTGGAGGTAAAGAATAATCTAGGCATCACCAAATATCTAAACAAATACTTTACCTCCGTTTTCAATGAGACTAATGATGAGCTTGGGGACAGTGGTAGGGTGGCTAATGGGAATGAGGAAATGGAGATGGAAATGACCATGAATGAATCTGTAAACTCAGGGGTTGTACTATAGGACTGGAGAATTGCCGACATAGTTCCTATTTTTAAGAAAAGGGTGAGGGGAAGTGATCTGGGTAACTATAGCCCTGCTATTTTGACCTCAGTAGTATGTAGAGTCTTGGGGGGAAAAAACTGAAAGAGAAAGTAGTGAAGGATATTGAGGTTAACAGTAATTGGGATATAATATAACATGGTTTTACAAAAGGTAGATTGTGCCAGACCAACCTGATCTCCTTTTTGAAGAAGATAACAGACTTTTTAGACAAAGGGAATACAGTGGATCTAATTAACCTAGATTTCAGTAAAGCATTTGATACAGTTCCATACAGGGCTTTATTACCTAATTGGAAAAAATGTAGAATATGAGAATTGGAAGATCGATAAGGAACTGATTAAAGGGGAGATTACAATAAGTCATACTGAAAGGTGAACTATCAGGCTGGTGGGAGGTTACTAGTGGAATTTCTCCGGGATCGGTCCTGGGAGGACCAATCGTATTTATCCTTTTTATTACTGACCTTGGCACAATAAAGTGGAAATCTGCTAATAAAGTTTGCAGATGACATAGAATTGGGAGGTGTTGCCAAAGAAGGATAAAGATATACAGGAAGATCTGGATGACTTGTATACTGGAGAAACAGGAATAGAATTAAATTTAATAGTTGAAAGTGCAAGGTCATGCATTTAGGGACTAATAACAAGAATTTTTCCTATAAATTGGGATGCATCAGTTGGAAATGACAGAGGAGGAGAAGGACCCAGGCATACTGGTCGATCACAGGATGATTATGAACCACCAGTGTGATTTGGCCATGAAAAAAGCTAATACGGTCCTAGGATGCAATCAACAAGGTATCTCCAGTAGAGGTAGGTCCTAGAATGCAATCAACAAGGTATTTCCAGTAGAGGTAGG
>ML685917.1:411791-522275 GCA_007922175.1 Pelusios castaneus | reverse complement strand
GGTAGGTCCTAGAATGCAATCAACAAGGTATTTCCAGTAGAGGTAGGGAGGTGTTAGTACCATTATACAAAGGGCTAGTGAGACCTCATCTGGAATATTGTGTGCAGTTCTGGTTCCCCATGTTTAAGAAAGATGAATTCAAGCTGTAACAGGTGCAGAGAAAGGCTACTAGGATGATCCATGGAGTGGAAAACCTGCCTTATGAGAGGAGACTCAAAGAGCTTGACTTGTTTAGCCTAACCAAAAGGTTGAGGGGAGATATGATTGCCCTCCATAAATATATCAGCGGGATAAATACCTGGGAAGGTGAGGAATGATTTAAGTTCAGTAGCAATATGGACACAAGAACAAATAGATATAAATTGGCCATTTGAAAGTTTAGACTTGAAATTGGATGCAGGTTTCTAACCATCAAAGGAGTGAAGTTCTAGAACAGCTATCCAAGGGAAGTTGTGGGGAGAAAAAACTTATCTGGCTTCAAAACTGAACTTGATAAATTTATGAAGGGGATAGTATAATGGGACAGCTTAGTTTGGAACTTGACTCATCTTTGACTACTCATGGTAAATATGCCAATGGCTTGAGATGGGACATTTGATGGGGTGGGTTCTGAGTTATTACAGAGAATTCTTTTTTGGGTGTCTGGCTAGTGAGTCTTGCCCACATACTCAGGATTTAACTGATCCCCTTATTTGGGGTAAGGAAGGAATTCTTCCCCAACTTCACAAAGACTCTGGGTTTTTTTGCCTTCCTCAATAGCATGGGACACAACTCACTTGCTGGTGGATTCTCTGTACCTTAAACTCCTTAAACCATGATTGAGGACTTTAATAATTCAGTCATAGGTTAGAGGTTCATTACAAGAGTGACTAGGTTATGCCTACTTTGAGCACAACTGCTTCAGTTAGCATAACAAAAGATGATTTTCCCATGGGCGGATTTTGGAGCTTCCCTTGGGGAAGGCAACTCCATGGGACCCCCAGGCCCCACCTCAGGTACCATCACCATAATGCCCCCAGCCATGCCCCTTCAACCTTAGCACCTGCATCCCCCCACTCAGCACTTACTGTCCATCACAGTTCTAAGTGTATGCACTTCTTTCTTCACACACATCCCCCACCCACTTATTGACTCAGCCCCTCCTTTCCAGGGAATGGATGAGGGGAACTTAATTTACATCATCTCTGTTATGCACATCTCCACTACCTACAGGAAGGAGGACAACTCTGTTTGTCTGTCCTCATGCAAACTATGTGAAATACATAGAGACAATGTATACTCACACAATCACAGATATACTACTACTTAGTTTCTATTGAGACTGTAAATCACAATTATTTCTGCACAAAAATAAATGCTGTAAACCAGATTCATTCCCTGCAACTTTTAAAGTATATATAGCCTTTTCTATATTATACCCAGGAGTTAAAGTAAGGGGGAATGCACCGGAACGCAGTTCCGGGGCCCACAAATTTGAGGGGCGAGAGTTCTGGGGCCCCTAAAAATAGAAAAATCCAGCAGAACGCATGTTCTGCCCTGCCCTGGCTGCTGGCAGGTCCTACGCCCCACCATTGTTAATCACAGAATTTATTGTATTATGCAGTGTTTGCTAGTTTGTGACAATAATTGCTATAGACATAACCGTCATATAAAATTATAAATATTTTTATGGAGCGATAACCGATGCATGTGGTACTGAGGATTGCAAATGCCTACCTGGGCTGGGGCCTGCACATGTATAAAGGGGGCCCAGACAATACGGAAAAGGGGCCCAGAGATTAGGAGGGTTCTCGGGCCTGTCAAATGATACTTTAACCACTGATTATACCACACGTATCTACAAGCTTACACCAACCACTTTACACCAATTCAAAATAATTGTCTGGATTACTTTCTATCCTATATAAACATAGCTGTCTTCATGATGAGGGCAGGAGACATTATATCAAAGGAATAGCAACTCCTCAGAAGGGGGCAAAAAAAGGTCCTAGAAAAATGCAACCCTGGATTGGGTAAAAACCCATTCGCTATATTTGTAACAGCCTATGTAAACCTAACTGGTAATCTGAAACTTCCAAAGCTGGGATGGGCTATCTGTCAGGATACTTATCACCTAATTTAGACATATGGGCTGCTATTGTTCTGTGTCTATTGGTGTCACAGATAGCTTGCTCCTGCTTTTTTCAAATGTCAACGATTAAGCACAGATTCTAAGGACTTTGCCTTGTTGCAACCAACTACTGAATGTTTGGTTTTTTCAAGATCTAAAGTACTGTGAGGCGCCCAGCCTTTCTATTGCCTCTGCAGCAAGCTGCAGGCACAGAGGCTATGTCTACACTTGGAAATTTAAGTCAACTTAGTGAGTCTACACTTAAATTTTAAGTCGACTTTGGGGGGAACTTACTAAGTCAATCTAGAGCGTCCACACTGGACGCCTAGATCGACGTCTAGGGGCTAGGGGGAACTAGGGCAGGTCCACGGGGGCAGGGGGTCTCCCCTTGTCCAGTGCCAGGGGGCTCAGCCTTTGCCCCATTGTACATAGGTACAGTGAGGCAAAGGGGGACAGGGACCCTGGCAGGGCATAGGGGCAGGGTGGGCAGGGCTCTGCCCTGCCCTTTGGGAGGGCATGCCAGGCTCCTCCTGTGCCCCCCCCCCCAGCAGGGAGGGCATTGGTGCAGTCCTGAGGTAGCTCTAAGTCGACTTAGGGCTACCCCACGTCTACACTGGCTTAAGTCGACTCTAGGGAGTCAATGTAAGCCCTAAGTCGAACTAAATCTAGATTTAATAAAGTCGACTTTATTTTCCTTAAGTTGACTTAAGCAACTTGCTTAAGTCGACTTAAGGAAACTGTAGTGTAGACGTAGGGTAAATTAAGTCGATTTAAGCAAGCTTAAGTCGACTTAATTTACAAATGTAGATACAGTCAGAGAGAGCAAGAAAAGATGCTTTTGCAGGCCATGCCTAATGCTCTCCCAGGAGGCAGGGAAAGATTTGGAGGGGCTATGGGAAAGATTCTGGGGAGGCCTAGTGCCACCCTCCCCCGCCTACAATAAAATCCGCCCATGGATTTTCCCATTGACACTGAAGGCTCCACAACAGCATACCGTTGGCCTTTGTATTTCCTCAGTGCTAAATCATGTGTTGCCATCCCATCAAAGTGAATTAATTTTGTTTTTGGCACTACTTCCTCTTGACAAACAAGCAAGAACAATAAAAACCTCAATATTTGTCCTGACACTGTGTAATGTAGTATGGGACATTCACCTGAACACATACTTACAGCTCCACAAAACTATTCCAAGATCATCTATAGCTGTGGTCAGGGTTTCCATATGGACACTATATCCAGAGATAATCCTAAACAAATGCCATGGAATCCTCCATCTATGCTGATATTCAATACAGGTGTGACCTCTATGACTGGTCCTTATCTCTATAATGAGGCAAACTAAAATCCCAGATCTGACCGCCACCCACATACTGGGGAAGTTCAGTTCTCTCATCAGCTCTGAACTTGGCTGTTTAGATCCATCTTCGCTATCACCAATGTATGGGACCCAAATAAGGTTTATGATACATAGTGTATTATTATTTAATACACCAAAAGATCCCAATTAAGATAAGGGGTCTATTGTACTAGATAATTTATTAATAGGTAGTAAAGAGACAATCTATGCTCTAAAGAACTTAGTCTGTGAAGGAAATAAACTGATATGTTCTATAAATTATTCACAAGAAAACCAGATTCCTCTGGCTTTCCCAAGTTCCAGGTCCAGTTCTTGCTTTCCTATCTTTTGTATTCCATGCAAGATATTTGCGCATCTCACTGTAACCCATATGCCTGAAAAGGCTATCTCTGAGAGACCTGCTGAGGGTGGGTTACTGTTGCTGGGCAGATTAGCTACCCACAACTAGAAACTTCCAGAAGCAGGGAGTGGTAACATTTTGAGCATGCTCCACAGTGTACCCTGCTGGTGTGATGTGATGTTGTCAGTCAGATGACATGGGAGCAGCAACCTGTGCAGACATGAGGCTAGAGCTGCCTGGAAAGGAGACCATGTGCTCAGTTTTCTGGAGAGAAGCTGAGCCAGGAGTGAACAAGATGTTTTCTCCCTGTAAAGGAGTCATTTGCAACAGACCTTGCAGACATGCATATGGGACTGAGGGCTGGTTGCAAAGGAGAAGAAAAAGCCTGCATGGAATGCTACAGAGGATTCCAGCAAAGAAAGAAGAGGACAGCTATTTCTTGCCACTCAAGTTCTACACTGGAACAGAGACTAGCTGAGAGTTGGGTGAACTCCACCGGGACTTTGGGACTCTTGGGTATCTTTCATGCAGGGGGTTTTCTAGAGGGATTGTTCTTGGTTAATTGTATTTTGTTTTCTTAGGATAAGGTTCATTTAGTTAGTAGTTAATAAAGTTCATTGTTATATTTATTGTAGTAGTATTTTAATGTGGGAGTGTAGCTCTGAGCAAGCTTCGCTGTGAATCCCATACAGACTGGATCCTGGGTCTCCAGCTGTTTTCTCCATAGGGATTGGGATTGAGATTGATTTCTGTGAGGCACTGGAGAAGGGCAATTAAATTAATTTTAGCCCACCCGAAGGTTACATCACCACATCTGGAAAGGTCAATCCTGCACAATAAAGGGCCAAATTCTCATTGGTTGTAAATTGGCACCGCTTTATTGACCAGTTTAGTTATTATGATTTACACAACATAAGCATCTGGTCCAAAGACTAAATATGACAATATACTAATGCTATGATCGACTCAAGGGGAAAACATCAGATATGGATATATGTAGAATGCTTACTCTAAAATCTCTCTAGAGAATCTATGTGAACTATTTACTCATAAAGCATGTCAACAAAGGCAACAAGTAGCAATTATCCAGGTCACAAACCTTCACTTAAACTCCTTTTGCACTACCTCTGTAGAAGAAACAAAAGCTGATAATTGATCCAGTTTTTCATAAGTAACATTTCACATTCATTTTAAAAATGTTGAATAAACATCAGAAATAAGTGTCTTGTTGAAAATAAAAGTATCTAAATAACATTTTCCATCACAACAAGACTCATCCCTTGGAAAAGTAGCATTTAATACAGACATATGCATGACCATGCGTGTTTCCCAGACGTGCTCCAAATGAAAACCCAACAGCTAATGAAGACAACCTTCCACGAATTGCTGTTTCAACAATGTAATTTTGATTAATGCTGCATAAATCTGGTTGAGCTTTCTCACCATCAAATTATGACAACATAGAGCATAGCTTAAAGATGTGCTTATGACTCTTCTGATGTTGTGGAGATGTGAGGTCATTGAACCAGACACTTGACCACACAATGTTTTGTGCCATTCTAGCCCAACTGAGAAAACTGTGAAATAACTGAGGTTCTTCAAGATGGTTATCCCTGTGGGCGCTACACTTTAGGCTTTAGGTAGTTGCGCATAATCAGAGATTTGTGGAAGAAGCACTTGATTGGGTCTCACATGGGCTGTCCCTGTCTCGTGCCAACTGAGGCAGTTACATAGTGCCATGTGACCAACCACACTCCCTGCCCCCTTGGTTACTTTTCTACTGCAGAGTACCTAGTGTGAAAACCCTAAAGTAGAGGGGAAGAGGGATGATAGTGGAGCACCCCTTAAGACAACCATCTTGAAGAACCTCAGTTACTGCACAAAGGCTATGTCTACACTAGAAAAGTTAAGTCGACCTCATTAAGTCGACTTAACAAAAGTTGACTTAACTTTTCTAGTGTAGACATAGCCTTTGTGCAGTAACTGAGGTTCTTCAAGATGGTTGTCTTAAGGGGTGCTCCACTATCATCCCTCTTTTCGACCTTATTAAGTCAACTTAACATTTTAAATCGACTTAATAAGGTCAATTTAGGCGCTAATCCCCATCCTTACTGGCTTAAGTCAACCTAATAAGGTCGACTTAAGCATTAAGTCGACCTAAAATGAGGTGTTTTTAAGTCGACTTAAATTTTCCTTAAGTCAACTTAAGGAAATGCTTATGTCGACTTAAGGAAAGCCCAGTTTGGACGTGAAGTAGTTTAGGTCGACTTCAGCCTTCTTAAGTCGACCTAACTTGTAAGTGTAGACGCACCCAAAGTGAGTAACCTCTTCTTTTTCTTCAAGGAGCGTGCCTGTGGGTGCTCCAGTTTAGGAGACTGGAGAGGAGTGCCCCTCAACAGAAGGAAGGAGTTTCAGAATTGGAGTCATGTGGAATGATAAAACCAGAAGTCTGAACAGAACATCTGATGATGAATGCTGCTCTATAGCCTGGTGTTGTGTGAATCTATGCCCAACACCCAGCTTGCTGCTTTGCTGATGTCCCCAATAGGGGCAGTAGGAAAGAAAGCTATTGAAGCAGATAGAGGTCTAGTGGAGTATGTGCAGGTCCCCAGTGGAGTTGTAACTGTTTTGGTGATAACAAAAGTCAATGCATCTGGAGATCCATTTAGATAGCCTCTGTTTAGATACAGCATTTCCTTTTGATCGTGATGGGATAGAAAGGAATAATTCTGGTGATTTTCTGAAAGTTTTTGTTCTCTCAAAATAAAAGGCTAGCACCCTTCTCATTTATTCCCATGGCATTTTAGGAGGAACAATGGAAGGTGGATAGTTTGATTCAGATTAAATGAGGAGAGAACCCATAGGTAAGAATCTCAGATACAGTTTTAAGGTAACATTATTTTTGAAGACTGTCTTATGTGGGGGGTATTTCTTAAGGGCCCAATTCTTCTACGTGTCTGGCGGACATGATGGCAATGAGGAAGGCCACCTTTATCGAAAGGTGGAGTAATGAACATGTTGCTAGTGGTTCAGATGGTCGTCTGGTAAGGCCTCTTAATACCAGATTGAGGCCCACAGTGGAATACGGGTTTGTGTTTCAGGGTAGATGTTACAAAGCACTTCTAAAAATGCTTGGTAATTGGATGAGTGAAAAATCAAGAAATCACCCACCTGGTTGTAGAAAGTTATGATAGTGTGAGGTGTACTCTGACTGAGAACATGAAGAGGCACAATTTTTTACAAGTGGTACAGGAGTAGAAAACACCCTGATTTGTCTGTTACAGCACCAGGTATTGAATCACCTCCATTTGTGCAGGTATGCATGTGGAATGGTTCATAGACTCATAGATAATAAGGTCAGAAGGGATCATTATGATCATTGGCTTTATCTACACTAGAAAAGTTAAGTTGACTTTTGTTAAGTCAACTTAATAAGGTTGATTTTAAGTCGACTTAAAATCGACCTTATTAAGTTGACTTAACAAAGTGGCAACGCTTTAAATCGACTTAGTCCACTTTGTTAAGTCGACCAAACTGCCCTTAGGTCGACTTAACAAAGTGGACTTATGCATCCACACTGGGCTTAGGTTGACCTAAGGAAGGGTTAGGTTGATGTAAGGAGGCTTAAGTCGACCTAATGAGTGGTAGTTATTAAGTCAACTTAAGCTTTCATTAAGTCGACTCAAGGAATTTCTTAAGTCAACGTAATGAAAGCCTAGTGTGGACGTGGCTTAATTTAAGTCGACTTAAGCCTCCCTAAGTCAACTTAATTTGCCAGTGTAGACATAGCCATATAGTCTGACATCCTGCAGGCCACAGAACCTCAGCCATTCATTCCTGTAATAGACACCTAATCTATGGTTGAGTTATTGAGGTCCTCAAAAAATGGTTTAAAGACTTCAAGGAACAGAGAGTACACACGCAAGTGACCCATTCCCCATGCTGCAGAGGAAGTCTCTGCCAATCTGCCCTGGGAGAACATTCCTCCTGACCCCAAACATGGTGATCAGTTAAAACCTAAGCATGTGGGCAAGGCTCACCAGCTAGACACCCAGAAAGAATTCTCTGTAGTAACTCAGAACCCACCCATTTAACATTCCCTCACAGGCCATGGGCATATTTACCACTAGTCATCAAAGATCAGTCAATTGCCAAATTAGGGTGTCCCATCACATCATCCCCTCCATAAACTTACAAAGCTCAGTCTTGAAGCCAGCTATGTTTCTTGCCCCACTACTCTCCTTGGAAGGCTGTTCCAGAACTCCACACCTCTGATATTAGAAACCAAGTCTAATTTCAAGTTTAAACGTTCTGCTGACCAGTTTATATCTATTTGTTCTTGTGTCTACATTGGCACTGAATTACTTTTATTTATCCCTTCTTGTTGGTTCAGAAACTATCTGGTGAAGGAATCTGTCAGTTATGACATCCAGGAAAATATGGTACCTATTATTATTACTAATACCAGTCTTCCAGTCTATATCTGGGAAGACAAAGTCTCCCATAATCACACATTTCTCAGTAATATTTATGACTATTGAACAGAATGTCCTTTATTTCCTCTGAACAGGTCATTTCAGTTTCTCAGAGTCATGGAGCAGCTACCCATTTGGGTGGAAAATCTGGCACACATCCTGGGAGAGGAGATGAGGTAGAAGAGGAAGAGTGCTAAGTGGGTACATGGCCATCTTTAAGAGGTAGAAAAATCATGTTTGCTTAGGCCACATGGTGACTATCAATATGACTCTGAAGTTTTTCTGTCCTGATCTTGCATATGACCCATACTAGAAGAGGGGTTGGAGGGAAGGCATACAGTAAGAGTGCCTCTCCTTTAATGAGAAAAGCGTTGTCCAGGGAATGGGGACCCAGGCCTGCTCTGGAGGAGAAATATGGGCAGTTGGCATTTTGGGTCATAGAAAAAAGGTCTATTGTTAGGGACCCCAAGTGTTTGAAAATATCCCATAGCACTCTGAGGTTTATTTCCTACATGGTCCTAGAAAATTTTTCTGCTTAGTGCATCTGCAGTGGTGTTTTTGTATCCTGTAGATAGGAGGCTGAGATGTTGATGTTGTAACTGATTCACCAATCCCACAGTAGCATGATTTCCATGCACAGGAAGTATGACACCCTCTTGCTTGTTTCTATAAAGCAGTGACATTATCTGTGAGTATCTTTATAGTTTTGCTCTTGATCACTAGTAGGAGATGGGAGCATGGATTGTGAACTGCTCATAGCCCCAGCAGGTTTATGTGCAGGATGGATTCTGGTTGGGACCAATGCTAGAATTATGGTTGCTAATGTGACCATCCTGAAAGCACTGGATCTTCACAAATTAGTTGAGTTTCCTCAAGTCAAGAATGAGCCTCAATCCTCCAGTTTCCTTCTGGTTTATAAAGTAATGAGAGTAGAATCCTCTCCCTTTGAGTTGTGTTGGTACTGGTTCTACTGCTCCTGGGCATATGAAATGGTTTACCTTCTGTTTCAATAGATGTTCTTGAAAATGGTCCCTGATGAGAGACAGTAGGATGGGTAGTGTTACAAATTGCCAGTTTGGCTACTGTGGGTCCAACAGTTTTCTTTTTTGTATAGTATCAGGATGCTCTGCATAGCCTCTATTTCCAAGCATTGTCCAGCTTGGTAATTGCCCTGTGGGGCAATGGGGCAGGGAAAAGAGACCGGGGCCTGCCCACTTCTCCGGGTCCAAGTCCAGGGGCCTAATCATAGTGGCTATGCACTGCCTCCAGTGCTTTCAGCTGCTATTTTCTCCCTGAGAACGTGTTTCTTTCTGTAGGGCCAGCAGTCTAACTTCTTCCTGCCATTCTTTATAGGGGCATCAGATGATCCTTGTCTAGGTGTGCCTCCTTCATAACTATGGGTGCGTCTACACTTAAAAGTTAGGTCGATTTAAGAAGGCTTAAGTCAACCTAACTTACTCCACGTCCACACTGGGCTTTTATTAAGTCGACTTAAGCTGCTTCTTAAGTCGACTTAAGAAAAAGCTTAAGTCGACTTAATAAAACCTAGTTTTAGGTCGAAGTAAGGCTTAAGTCAGCTTCTTAAATCGACTTAAGACAGTGTGGATGCCCTAAGTTGACTTCTTCTATAAGTCAACCTAGGGTGGAGGGACAAGGGAGCCCCGCATGGCTCCCTGGCAGAGGGGAGCCACCGTGGCTCCCTTGTCCCTGGGGAAGCCCCTGCTCCCTTCTCCCCGGGACTGCGGCTTCCCGGCAAGAGGAGCCATGGCTCCCTTTTTGCTGGGAAGCCGTGGGTCCCAGGGAGAAGGACTCCTCCCCAGCCAGGCTCCAGCGGGAGAGAATCCCCCGCTGGAGCCTTGGCTGGGGTGGCGGAGATTCCCTCACAGCTGGAGCCCAAGCCAGGGCGGTAGGGGAATCCCTTGCCACTGGCGCCCCAGTGAAGGATTCCCTCCCGCTGGAGCCCCAGCAGCTCTCTTCTCCCCGGGAAGCCACTGGCAGCTTCCCGCGGGGAGAGCCTGTCCCGCAGGACTGGCTCTCCCTACAGGGACAGGCAAACCACAGGCGGCTTGTCCCAGGGAGTGCCTGCACCGTGGCTTCCCTTACTCGGGGAGAGCCAGCCCTGCATGGCTGGCTCTCCCTGAGCAAAGCTGTGGCTCCCCTAGTCTGGGGAAGAGAATCTACTGTAGACTCTTTAAGTTGACTTAAGAGTCTTGTGTAGACTCTCTAAGTTGACTTAATAAGGTCGACTTAGTAAAGTCGACCTAACTTTCTAAACGTAGACATAGCCTATGGTTGGCTGGCACCTAGGCCTCTGTCTAGCCCTTAAGGGGCAAGCTAGCCAATTACATGTACGCTGATGTTCCTTCCTTATTGGGTATCATTCCTTCATCCTCCACTTCAAGCAACTCTTCAGGTAGCAGTATTCATTTTTGCTCTCCATGCTACAGAGAATACAGGCACACACAAATTTGGCACACCTTCCACAAATTCATTTCACCTGTGGGTCATCTTTGGAATGGCCAAAGCTTTCAAAAGTTCTGGTTTTCCTGTGGCCCTCAGCATATTCTAATACAGCAGTACATCCTACTCTAGTCCTTAGGTTGTCATGCTAACCCCTACCATAAAATCAAAATGTATTTTACACTCTAAATAGCATGCCCTACACAAGTCTCCACAACTCTCACGTTCCATCACATACTCTTGAACATCAGCCCAAACAAAAATATACAATATACTGTGCTGAAAAAGCTCAAAGCAGACTTAGTAACTGAACAATCAGTTAAAATGGGTAAGTGCTAAGGCATAGCCTCCTGCATATATCTCTCAGTATAGGGGCAATGCATTCTAAAGGATCAAAAACAGAAGTTCTAGTCTGAAATTATGTCCTGTCTTCCCCACACCTTGCTCTGTTAATAAATAATTTGCTCAGATAACAATTCATTACTATGCATACCTCCTCTTTTGATAGAGCGCTCCCCTACATTCACATTACACATTATCTACAAATACACTTTAAGAGCTGATAAGAATGTGTGGGTATGGTAACTGTGTGCCCTTCAGTAGCTGGTACATTACCGATAAGGAAAAATTGGTGTATATCTAATGAAGGAACAAGGAGCAAAAAAGGACACCATGGCAGATACAATATTCCTCCGTAAACTTTTCTTTAGCAGGTAAGTCAGTGTTATGTGTTCCTTTGCCAATGGTGCAGCTGACATAGCATTTTATGTGTTACAGCCTTATTTAGGGGTAATCAAAAATTTTCCCTCAACTCTTTCAGTAGAAAATTGGGTTTTTAATTAAACAAAAGAAATTTGTGAAATTTGGTTTCCATAATCGAAAAGGGGCTATGTCTATACTAGAAAAGTTAAGTCAACTTAATAAGGTCGATTTTAAGTCGACTTAAAGTCGACCTTATTAAGTCGACTTAATAACGTCAACTTAACTTTTCTAGTGTAGACATAGCCTAAGAGAGCAGACCATGCTGCATCATGGAAGATTTATCCAAGCAGCCTGACTTTTAGAGGAAAACAGGAGCTAGAGGCACCCAAATTATCCTAACTACATCTTCCCTGAGATATTGTGGCAGCATTTGTGAATGGGAATATTTGAGGCTTTGACCAAACTATTTTGGGTTTTGATTTTTTGCTGAAAAATGAAAGAAGAGCTTTTGCTGAAAATCTTTTCTTTTTCTCAAAAATTGTAAGGAAAAAAAGTTGTTTCCCAAACAGCTCTGTTACTTACTTATTTATTTATTTATATTACAGCAGCACCTAGAGGCCACAGTTGAGATCAGATACCCACTGTGCTTGGTGCTATAAGAATACACAGAAGGAGACAATCCGTGCCTCTAAAAGCGAATAATCTGAACAGACAAGACAGAGAAAGAGGAGGAAAAGAATCATAAAAAGGCACTAAGGCTATGTCTACACTTGCAAGTTAGGTTGACTTGAGGAGGCTTAAGTCAACCTAACTTAGTCCCTGTCCACGCCAGGGAAATTCCTTAAGTCGACTTAATGAAAGGTTAGGTTGATTAATAAGAACTGCCGGTTAGGTCAACCTAACCCTTAAGTCGACTCCTTAGGTTGACCTAAGCACAGTGTGGACACTTAAATCTACTTTATTAGGTCAACCTAAGGACAGTTATGTCAACTTACTAAGTCCCCATTCAGGGGAAGCACTTTGTTAAGTCGACCTAGTAAGGTCGACTTTAGGTCAACTTAAAGTCGACCTCACTTTTTGTAGTGTAGACATAGACAAACAGTCTTGCAGCATCTGTGACTGACTAATGTTCAGAATCATGATGTCACACTGTCTGGAGTGGCTCACAGCTATGAGTGCCTACCTTAGACAGACTGTCAGAAAACAGGACAGACATCCCTTTACTGGTGGTATGTTCTCTAATTAGAATCATCAAGTCTGTAACAAATGTAAACTCCTGGATCACTATACCAGTCTTACCATGGAGTCACAGACAAGCTCCTTAGACTCTCCAGCCTATCTTGCCAGCCAGACTAACTGGACTTTGTGCTAAAAGGTCACTTAAACCCAAAATCACACCATCTCAGCTTTCTCCCAGTTCTAGGAGACCAGTCACTTACCCTGAATCAATTGGTACCCTAGATCTTACATCAAAGACAACACAGGCAGCCAATTTTATAGTAAACTAACTAATTGCTTATTAGCTAAAGGAAGAGAATAAGAATTATTGAGAAGTTAAAGCAGGTAAAATATATGCACAGGTGACTCCCAGTCTATAATTCCAAATGATAGCAGAGATATAGTAACCTCCAACTTCCCAAAAATCTCTAGGGGTATCCAGAATAACTTTGAAAATCTGTCTTCTCATTCAGTTATTCTGCCCTGGTGGAATCCAAGCAGACCAGAGATTTAAAAAAATTTCTTTGAATCCATATTTCTGGTATCCTCACACAGACAGAAAGATGACAGTGTCTCCACCCACATGGGCTTTTCCTTTTATGACAATGAGTGAGAAATTAACTTAACCTTCTACCTTTAAACCATCATATAATGGCGATTTGCTTTGAAATTAGCATTTTCTGTTACAGCCCTTAAATCCTTCATTAGCATTCCACAAGAATTCTTTGATGAGTTATTTAGTTATCTGGGTAAAGACGATGTAACGGTTTGCTATTCCATTATAACAGCAATGGACAACTGAAAACAGTACGAGTACTATTCCACTAGTTTTCATGAAGTTTAAACATCTGAATAGGCACCTACACATTACTCACTTTGAAAGTGAATTGGCATGGGGCCTTGAACTGACCAGTGTCACACATGGGTGAAATCCTGGCCCTAATGAAGTCCTGGCTCTAAAGAAAAATATCCTTGCCTCCTCCCACTATAACAAGGTGAATGCATAGAAGGAATAGTGGCTCAAAGCAGTTTCTTTGAAGGCCACTGCTGCTTCTGGGGTGGTGTGTCTTATAAATTACCCTTTGTTCAGGCCTGTGACTAAAGACACAATCTTACCCACAGAAACAGCAACTAACAATTGGGGTGGAGAAATGTTTTACTTGTGAGCAAGGAACAAACCTCACTGGTTGAGAATGTCTGAAAAGCATTAGTGGAGAAAATCTTTTTCCATTCAAAATAAACAACCTCTGTAAATGACATTCTCTGTATTTTGAGATGGTAGACAAGGATTATTCAGCTTGTATTGTCTTCACTTTTTATGACAAAAATAGTTCTGCCAAAATAAAAATGTTGATTAGATATGCACAACAACACATAAAAATAATCCTTAGCCAAGATAGAAAAAAAATGTCCATTTTGTACTTAACTAAATTTTTGTGGTGAGAATAAAATCTCAAGGAATTTTATGGGGAACCTTTGCACTGCAAAATCACACACAAATATGTAGCATTCAATGAAAGACATAATCATTTAGAAAATATAAGAGACAAACTTATTGGAGAGGCCTAACAGAAGGGGAAAAACAAAACAAAAAATGGAAATGGAAATAAAAATGGCAGGTAAGAGAAATTGGGAGTCCAGAAATCATGAATTACTACTCACTGTGTGCTACATCAAAGACAGAAATGTACAGGAGGGGAATGACCTGCAGCAATCCCCATCAAAGCAAAACAGAATTGTATGAGGATAAGCACAGCAGTTCAAGAGGTGAACAAGGTGTCCACTCTTTTGTCTTCATGTTTCTAATACAATATTTAGAGAGAGACAGGAGATGCAAAGGGCCAAAAGGAGATGAAGAAGGCTGTTTGGGAAAGAATACATCAACTTATTATGAAAAGCATAGAAGAGTGGAGCTCCTTCCACTTACTCCTGTAGAATAGCTTAAACCAAATAATGGGAACAATAATTGGTATCTGTCAGTGTTATTTCTTCATATACTAACGAGTGCCTATTATGTATCAACAGTTTATAGTTGAGTCATTCACAAGAACTGAAAAAGTTACCCCTTAGCTGATAAGAAAAGAAAAACAACCAGAATACGAGTGCAAAGTGTGGTGGGAAATGGTGACAGCCAGCAAGATGGATGTAAAAGATAGAAAATATGATGTAGCATTCTGCATAGTCAAAGTCTTTGGAAATATTTTCAGTAGAGCCAGCAGTGGAAGGGGTGCAGAGGTGCTCTGAGCCAGCAGTAAACTAAACAAGGATCTTCTGGTTGACTACAAGAGAAGCCCTCAGGAGCACAGGGTGAGTGTGTGCTGGAACGGGCACTTCAACACTGACAGCCTTTGGAGGGAATGCAGTGGGCACACTGCCAGATAACTGACCAGATAACAAGTGTGAAAAATTGGGACAGGAGGTGGGAAATATTAGGTGCCTCTATAAGAAAAAGCACCCCCCCCCCATATTGGGATTGTTCCTATAAAAATCGGGACATCTGCTCACCCTTGCGCTAACCCTGTTGATTGTACAGAAGAAGGGCAGAGCTATGGCATCATTCCACCTTTTTGGGGAGTGTCTATCACCAGTGTTAGCAGTAGCATCCAGTCAGCTTTCAGTCAGAGCATGAAGGCATAGTTTGCAGTTTGCTTTTGCTCAGGACCAAAGGGAGCTTGAGTCCTTTTAAAAATCCCACTGGACTCCCATGCAGGACTTGCAGTTAATGCATTTTAATTTGCCTCTTCTAGAGTAGGCATGTAAGACATAACCTGTCCAAAATCGGTGAGTAGTCAGAAGAAATGTTTGGCATCTCGGCAGTCAGTAAACTAGCCAGTGTCAGGGGATGGCCCTACCAGAGAGCTTTCAATGGAAGGTACATGCCACCAGCTTCTTCAGGGGGAAGAAGAACAAGCTGCAGCCCTAGAGTGAGAGGGAACACCCTAATCCATAAATCACAGAGTACCTGCATTAGAAGGATTCCACCTCTTTGCTTGTCTCCATCTTGGGTGTCTCAGAGGAGGTAACCTTCAATATGCCTCCTCTCTCCTCAGAGGGCTATTGAGAGGCTACAATCAATCTTGTTGACAATGCATGTTGAGAGACTAAGATTGGGCAGATGTAACATAAATGAGAAGGAAACACTGAAGAGTGAAAAATTACCATGGAAAATAGTGGTGTGTTGCTTTCATCACTTTTCCTTTATCCTTATGTGTTCAGTTAGACTGTAAACTGTAGATTATTTATATAGAGTATTAGAGTGTAATTTAAATAAATATCGGTTACTGTTATAAACATGTTGGCTTTTCAGTTACATCTCAGGGGGTGACTATAACCAAATTTTCAGCCTTTGGGTGGGAGCCCAGATACTACGGAGAGGCAATGGTTCATGTTAAATTGACCTGCAGTACTTCAATGATGCAACAGATGGCAGAAGCATTGAAATAATATTACAAAAGAGAACAGCTGTTCAGCTGGTGCGGAGAGGCACTGGACTGGAAGGAAGAAGCGGCAAATATTGACCTATATGTGATTTTATCTTTTCATCTAGTTATTTTATATTATTTTCATTGTCATGATGTATTGTGTTTCTGGGACACCAATATTTCTGGGGTTTAAGTTTAACTCAGCCCTAAAACACTAAGCTTTTAATCTACCACCTAGCTGGTTGTGATTGTCCTAAGGACATTAATCTTCCACTTTCTGAGAAACGTGACAATTTGGGACTTCTGTGCAGATTATTCTGTATTCCTCCCAATCTTTTTTTAATTGAAAGAGAGTCTCTTCCTTTCTGTTTGCAATAGTTACTTTGCATGCTGGTAACACTGCATGGTTGCATGGTGAAGTCTGCCAAAAGAAAGGAAGAAAGAGTGCCAAGAAAGGCATGCACCTATTGGTTTTAGTGATATGTTAACTAAAGGTGCCAATGCTTTGTTTGAAGGGAAATGTGGGTGAAATCACTAATCCTTTTGACCAAATGGAATTAGAAAGAAGAACTTCTGTGTGGAAATTGAACATGGGAGGTTGAACTGAGAAATCTGGTTAGGCCCTTGAACCTCTCAAATGAATTGTGCTAGTATAGGATTGTGTATAAATTCTTTCTCTCCAGAGAATCACAAATAAGAGACGTGTATCTCGGTATAGCTCCTAACATTATCTATAGCCTCCTGAGCAACATTGTAATACAAATAAACAAACTGCTGGATTTCTGCTCTCCCACTTCCCCATAATGACCTCAGATACTCTTGTGTCCTTCTCATGTGCTACCCAGAAAATGTAGAACTGAGTTAGCTGGTCTTTAATCCCAATGCTGGCTCCTTCTGTCCTCCTGGTTGATCCTGCTTTGTACCTCTCCTCCGCCAGTTATAGTCTAGGAAATGAAATGGAAAGACTTCTATTGTTTTAAGAAGTTTTTAATTTCTTCCACTGTGCTGATCCTTTCTGTTCATTCACCTAGAGTGCAATGCTGAGCCCGACTCATCATAACAAGGGTGACCAGATAGCGTCAAAAATCAGGACTGGGGGTGGCAGAGTCCTAGGTGTCACTATATCACAAAGCCCCAAATATTGGAACAAAATCAGGACATCAGATCACCCAAACTGTAACACATACAACTGACAGATTGCATTACATGTGGCATAGACGAGTCTTAGTGATGTGCTATGTCAGGACAGGCAGATTAATATCCACAGAGCAGCACAAGAAGAACTAAAAATATTGGGCCGATTCTCATTTAGGCTAAGGCTCTTTTATTCTATCAATGTAATGTAAAGGGATTTGGTGTAAATGAAAATAAGGTCAATTTTTTAAAAAAATAATCATTTCGCTCATGTCTCACCCAGGAATAAACACCGAATGAGTATACCCCATTTTTACAGTGGCTGGCCCTCTACATGCATGTCTGCCTTTGCATTCATGCATAGGTGGCCATAAAAGGGAACAATGAAATGCAGTGGTGAAATGCCAGAGAGCAGCCTCACAGATGCTGCTACTATCCTGAACTTACAAATCTGGAAAAAAAATTGACCACTTTATTCATTGTCCATCTCTCTCCCTGCCCCTCCCTAGTTATGGCTTGCTACCATGCTGTACCAATCAAAGTTGTTTGTGTTTTTAAGTAAGAACATCCATGTTAATTTTGTCTGCGAAACAAACACATTTGACAAGTGGAAAGAGAAGAAGGAAATCAATAGGGAAAAAAATAGTGGTTTTAAGCTTCTAAAAAGAGGGTATTAAAATAATGCAGATTAAAGAACAAACAAACAAAACAAAAAGCTTTGAAACGCCTTAATGATGTCATTTTAGGTGCACATGTGTGGTTCTGACTCACTCACACAAGCCCTAAAGGTGCCCTTGCCAACTCTCCAACCCGATTGCAAACAGGGTGTGTGCGATTCCCCCTAACACACCAGAAATGTTTATTGTAAAACAAGCTGAACAAGTTTGGTCTCTTTTAATAATTTCAAGAATACACATACTTGCTACTTTTCTTTTTCTCTTAAACCAAAATGAGCTGTAAGACAGTCCATTTATTACCAACAGCACTTCTAACACACCCATCATTGTCATATGTTGGCCACAGTTGCAAGAATCAGGAAAAAAGAATCACACATATCTGTCTAAATCATCATCCTTTGTTTGTTGGCTTCTGTTCCTCTAGCAAATAGTGCTGGGACTTTACTGCATCCTTTGCTGAAATAAAAATCTGTGTAAGGGCATGGGTCTTGCAGCATGTTCTTAATCTAAGCAAAATATGGGTTCACCCCGACTGCCTATGACTTTCCACCAACAATGCTCTGGCCCTCTTGTGCAAGTTTCAACTTGCTAGTTAGAGGGTCCCTGTCTCTAGTAGTTTCTGTGACATGTCAAGGTGGGAGAGGTACTCTGGATTAGTTCCCTTGAAAACTTTAGAGAGGAGGAACAGGATCTTCAGTAAAACAGGAAGCCATTGCCAGCTTCAGGACACCAGTACTCTGTGCTTCTTGGGATCTGTTCCATGTAGTAGATTGGCCACTGTGTTCTGGGCCAGCAGCAGTCTCTGTCTTACCTTAGTGTTTTGTTTTGTTTAGTTTAGGTAGAAAAATACTGCAGTAGTCCATTGTGCAGGCAACAAGAGAATAAAGCATGCACTTGTCTCTTACCCTGGAAATCTTTGTCTGGGGGGAAAAAAAATCAACAACTAACTTTCCTGGCCAGACAAAGGATTTCCAGCAACTCTTCTTATCTGTCTAGAACAATGATGGAACCCTGAGACTGAGCACTACCTTGACTCTGAGGGAGCTGGGCAGGTTTAAGACACAGACTCTCTCTCTGTGTCTAGGGGCCTAATCTGCTTGAGTTATGTGGTCATGTCAGAATCTCAGAATTTAATTTTAAAACCCCAGTGATTTCCAAGCCCTTATGGTTGCAAAGAAAAAATTCAGAATGTGAACCAAATATAACCAAAGCAGAGATATCTGTCTGAGGCTGCAGACTCTGTGAAACAACAGCTCAGGGGGGGTGAACTGCCCCGTACGTCCCAAGGAGGTGTTAACTCCAAGACCATGTTGTTTTGTGCCTCCCTCCACCCACCCCACCACCTCAGCAGAGAACTGTTTGTATGGCAGGAGGAGAAGAGTGCAACGGGCCCAGCTGACTCACCCCAAGTAGATACTGGCTGCTGGGGTAAGTAGTGGGGAGGGGGTTCCCTTGCTTACCACCCTGTCTTTAGAGGAGTCGGAGGCCCCATGCTCTCCTGAGGCAGGAGAGGAGAGCCTGTTGCCAGGGCCCCCACTTGGAGGGGAAGGGTACACTTTACTGGGTCCCAGAGGCTCTGGGGGACCCAGCCCAGGCTGCAACCCCCTTTACCAGCGGGTCTATGTTACAAGTTTGTACCGGGCCCCCAAAAATTATGCTTGGACCCTGCCTGTTGCCACTACTTGGGAGCAGAAGAGAGCCTCATGTTGCTATCCTTGCTTTTCTGGAGACCTCTGCCATCATCACTCCTGGAAGGGCAGAACCATGGCACAGGGATAGGATGTGGGAGTGAGCCAATAAGATGTCTCTGTGACTAGGGTCTCCTATCAATGAATCCAGCCCTGCTGGTGAGCAGATGACTTAGATAGGAAGGGTGTGGGCATAGAGCTTGCCAGTTCTGCCTTCATGGGATTCGTTTTTGACTAGCTGTGGAAACTTGGAATTGACAGATCAGGAAACGAGAGGGATTGATTGCTCTGTTGTCCTTATCTTTGTACAATTCAGACCTTCTAGTGTAAAAAGCTTTACTGGTGCTATCTAGTGCTCTCTACAGGCTGTACAGCTTATGCGAAAGCAATGATAGAAGCAGGCACATCGAGGTGTTTCTTTTTAACCAATACAAGGAACAATTATTACTGCAATTATTACATGCTGATGGCCATGAATGTCCACGGACAGCACAGGGCCTGTGCCTGTGTAGTGAAGCATATAGACACAGCTAGTTCTTTCAAGGCCTATATAAGACTTATTATAAGAAACATAAAAGCACTCATTTAACTTTGTACTCATAACTTACCCTCTCTCAGGGAGGAAATGGCGACTGTTCTCTTCAGACAAAGCTCCACTTTCCTTCCAAGCTCTTTAGGGATAAAGTTCAGGATGAGTACCTACATTGGTGACACATCCAACCAGAATCCTGTGAACCTTGAGAAGCCGAATTGTCTGGAACATGGTCTAGATCTACCCTCGTCTCTCAATTTTTCCTCTGACTCATAGGCTGACATCTTTGCCATTACCTTTCCTTTTCCTGCTATCTTGCTACTGTCATCCACCATCCCGTCTGAAGATATAGGACTTGTAAGCAAAAACTGCAGTGAACCATTCATATGGGACAATGGGACATGGGACCTACTGCCAGACATGGCTAGGATTATTTTTTTATTTATTATTATTTCTATTTATTTATTTTGACAGATTCAAATTTTTATGCTGATTTATGAAAACAATTTTTTTTTGTGAAATGGAATTCTGGTTTTCAGAATTTCAGCCCTATTTACTCCTTCTGCACTTTTACTTTTCTATCTTAGGTATTTCTAAGGTGCCTATCACCAGCCAGTGTAAGCCCAGAACACATTTAAAACAAACCCGCCACCCCTTGTAACAGTATATTGAATATCTGGCCAAAATTTTCAAAGATGGATGCCTAAAGTCTAGCTCTATATTTATGCACCCAAACAAGCATGATTGAATGCCATTCTTACCAACCTAGCACCTATTTGCCACTTTTGATTCCCCCCTTAAGTCCACCCCATCTTCCACCACTTCTGTCCATTCAGAATCCCATGACCTTTTAAAAAAATAAATTAACAAAATCTGATGTGACCTCCCTTTCTTTCTCCTCAACCACTCCTCCCTTATTCTTCTCCTCAGGTTCTCATTCTGTTGTTGCTCCTTCCCAATGCAATACAACTATGCTTTAAATGCTCTTGGCATGAAATACCTATTCTTAACCCAACTGCCTCTCCAATTACTGCTCCACATCCCTTCTCCTGTTCACCTCCAAAGTTACTGAAAGTGCCATCTACAATCATGGCCTTGAGTTCTTTTCCTCCAGTTCTATCTCCACTCTGGCTTATGTTCTCTTCACTCTACTGAAATGGCTCTCACCAAATCCCAGAGCCTATCAATTCTCCTTATCCTGTTTGGCTATGTCTACACTAGAAAAGTTAGGTCAACTTTGTTAAGTCGAATTTAATAAGGTCGACTTTAAGTCGACTTAAAGTCGACCTTATTAAAGTCGACTTAACAAAGTGGACTAAGTTGACTTAGATTTAAGTTGACTTAGTCCACTTTGTTAAGTTGACTTAACCACCCGTAAGTCGACTTAATGAGTGGTAGTACAAAGTCGACTTAAGCTTTCATTAAGTCGACTTAAGGAATTTCTTAAGTCGATTTAATGAAAGCCTAGTGTAGACGTGGCTTAATTTAAATCGACTTAAGCCTCCTTAAGATGACAAATTGCCAGTGTAGACATAGCCTTTGATCTTTCAAGGGCTTTTGATGCCATCACCCACATGAAGTCTTGAAATCCTGTCCTCCATTGGTTTTGAGGTACCCTCTGTCACGCACATGGCTCATGAGTGACTGTGAATGCTTAGCTCAGAGCAGATTCTTCAAAAAGCAAGACAGAATTCCAAACTAGTGGTGTGTTCTATAATTAGACTTCACTAATCCAGTAACAAGGAGGAACTCCTAAAGCACTATAGAAGTCTCACTACAGAGTCACAGACCATCCACTTTGGTATTGCAGTTTACCATGCTACCCAGGCAAGCTGGACTATGTGACAGATAGTCACATTTACACCAAAATCACAATAATATTCCAGTTTCTCCCAGTGCCAAAGGATCAGTCACTTACCCTAGGTCAATGGTACTCAGATCTCAAAATAAAGACAATGCCTGTGGCCAATCTTGCAATAAACTAACTAACTAAAAAAAGAAAGGAGAGTTATTTACAAGGTTAAAACAGGAAACATACAAACACATGAGTTACAGTTGTAGATATAAAAAGATAATCAAAACTTCTATGACAAGCAGCTTCATATGTACATCAGGGCTGGCCCATGCCAAGCAGCATGGCAATCTCTTGCTTATATTTAGGAAACTTTGCCCCTCAAAGTCCAGACAGCACAGAAATCCCAATTTATCCTTGTCAGGGATTTTTATCTCCTTCAACCCTGAATCCAAGCTGATGGGAGGAGTTCATGTTCTTCCTGGAGGGAGGGAGGAATATAATCAACAAGATCTCTGTCCTTTGATGCTACAGAGTGCCTCATTTGCCTTCAGTGGGGCACCTTGGGTCCAGGATGAGCCCTTTATCTTAATTAGTGCTTCATATTCTGTGTGGTGAGTTATACAATGACAGAAGTGTACAATACTCAACATCACTCAATATCACTTGATAGCCTGGGATACAGATGTTATAAGTAGGATTAATACATATGGCATCCTACAATCATTCCATAAAGTCTAAACACTAAAGACGTTCTTATAACCCTAATATCTATTATTACTCCACTAACGTACAGGTAAGCCAGCCTGTCTTCTAGCTATGCATTTCTCAGTGTTCTTTGAGGCCCCAGGCCTTGGCATGAGCTGGCACTTGGTCTGCCAGCATCACACTATCCCTTCCTGGTTATCATTCTGATTGCTCCTTTGGTAGCTCCTTCTCTTCTTCACATCTTCTTTCAGTGGGCCTCCCCCAAGACTCAGTCCTTGGCCCCCTGCTTTTCTCTAACACCTATCCCTAGATATGCTTAGCTTATAGCATCATTTCAAACACAATCTTTATGCAGTGACCCACAATCCTATCTTTCCACTACAGATCTGTCTCCCTCTGTCCAACCTCGCATCTCAGTCTGTCTCTTTGAAATCTCTTCATGGATGTACAGCTGGTGATTTCAACTCACGATGGCTAAAAGTGAGCTTTTAATCTCCACTCCTGGCCCCAATTTTTCTATCAATGTGGACTACTACACCATTCTCCTACTTAATCAAGCTTACCATCTGGGGGTCATCTTCAACTAAACAAACACTCTTGCTCACCCTTCACATCCAGACCTTGCCTGCTTCTGCCTTCATGTTTCACAGATGTAGCCTCTTCTCTCCAGACTATTCAGACCCTCATCAGCTTGCACCTTGTCTGCTATAACCCACTCTTTAGCCTCGATGCCAGCCACATTAAAACATTGCTGCTAGGAACATCTTCCTGGTTTCTCATCATGACCATATGACCTCACTCTTTGCGTCCTTACACTGGCTCCACACCATCAAACGCAAACACCCTTTCTTTGCCTTTAGGACCTTTAGCATTTAACCAAACCTTATCTATCAACTATTTTAGCTTCTCAAGTCACCAACTCCCACATTTGTTCTGGCAGTGATAGCAGCTTCCATCACCAACCTCTCTTCTTCCTCAAGCACCTCTATATTTTCATCCATGACCATGCTCCTCCCTGTGCATTAGAAAAGCTCCAAGTCAAATCCATAAAGCCAACACTTCAATCTTTTCGAATGCCTCCTTAAATGCTACCTCTGCCTCAATTCACACAAACAACTTCTGTCTTGCACTGGCAAATTGCAAGCTGTGACTTCAGCTTGTCCATTAAGTTATGTTCACTTTATTCATGCCTTGTCCTTCCACCCCATTTGTCCATTTCACTCATCTCTTGCATCCCTGTTGACATGTAGATGATGAGCTTTTGGGGCACGTTACATTCACTGCATACCATCAGAGAAGTTGGCAAAAAAAATTGGAATATTCCATTTGAAAGGCTGCAACTGCTGTTTCTCAAAATCCAGAATCTTAACCCACAAGACCAAAATACAGAGACAAAGCAGGCTGCTCTCCAAAGCAGAGAAGCACAATATATCCCCAACTTACTCTAGGCTGGTTCTTTGCAGACTATCTGCAGAAGACCCAGGTTGCTTGCTTCCCTCCACAGCCTCCTTGCCTTCAAATAGGACCAGGAAATTCCTCACACTTATAGGGATAGCGTGTCATTTTAACACAGTTTCTAATGCATTCCAGGGCAGGAACTGTCTTGTTTGTCTGTACAATGTACAGTGCCCAGCACAAAGGGTTGCTGATCTTTGACTGGGGCTACTGGGGTCTACTACTACTAATCATCATCATTATCAAATTTTTCAGAGGGGCTGAGCATCACAACTGTTACTGGCTTCAGTAGAGGCTGAGGGCACTCAGCACCCATGGAAAAAAAAGTAATTTTTAATAAATGTCTAAATATGGAGAGAGGTGCCCTGATACATAGGTATCTATAACTTTAAGTATCCATCTTACGTAGCTACCGTCATGCTCCCAGACGATGAGGTTGAGTCCTAGGGAATGTCTTGAATAACAGAAACTGTCCTTGTCAAATGGTGGACACATTAGCTTGCCATTTCTCCTCTCTTTTCCAGTGCATTCTATTTTAAAAACTCAGGCATCTGCTTTCTCCTCTCGCTTTCTTCTGAAGAACATTGAGCATGTGTCTGTTGTGTCCAGACATCAGCAGTGTCTGTGGTCAAGGTATAATTCATTGGGGACATCAGTAAGCTGTCATCAGATGCCATGGATCCAAATGGCTTATCATTTGGTAGACCCCAGCTCACTTGGGCCAATTACAAAGCATGAAAAGGGATCAATTCGTGCCCTTTACATATGAACTCTGCCACTGCAATGGTTCACCAATCATGATCATGTTCCATCTCTGAGCTAATGATCTGGTCACAGACATCTGCACTGGACTGGTTAATTTTACTGAGGAAAAGGCATTCCTCCCAGGTGCCAGGTTGTTTAATACTATCAAATGCCTACTTAGGTCTTAGGAACCAATATTGGCCTGGTCTGCCTGCAGTACTAGATTGCATAGGGCTTTAAGACAGCTAATGGTTATTAATGGCCTCTCTCATTGTTATAAAATTGCAGAATATGGGAGGCCTATTATATTCGGGGCTACAATGATCTCCCATTTTTAACAGCTGCTGTCCGAGCTATCTGGCTTCATGAAATTACGATCTTTTCAGCCATTGTTCATAGATGACTTTGTATCTGTCACTGCTGTGTATTCTTGGCATAACTAGAGGGGAGCATGGAAGAAGTTTTAAAATTTATTAACGCCAAGCCACTGAAGTTGAATGGTGTTATGTTTTGATTCTTGTTCTTTTGATGTTTTTAAGAATCCTGATCAAACAACACTGACTGAAGCTCAGTAAAAACTTCACAGATTGTTAAAATTTCTGTTTATTCTGCTCTAAGGGAGATGTAGATTAAACTATTTTAGATGTTATTAGCTGTTATTCCTACAGGACCAACAAAAATATTGGGCAGGACTAAATTCAAGGCCTGTTTTGAGGTTAATTTTCCAGTGAACAGTTGGAAAAACTGATTTAGCAAGAAAAATAAAATTGTTTGTGCTTAATTTCTTGGCTGATGTACAGCATGGTCCAATGGATATGGCACAAGTCTAGGAGTCAAGAGACCTAGCATCTCTTTTGATTCAGTCACAGGTGATCTTGGGTAAGTCACTTCACCACAGAGCTTCCTTGTCTGTAAAATGGAGGTAATGATATTTACTTTTCATTAATTCATTCCTTTTCATACTTTGGGTATGTCTACACTGGCAACTTAGGTCGATTTAAGGAGGCTTAAGTCGACCTAAACAAAGCCGTGTCCACACTGGGCTTTTATTAGGCTGACTTAAGCCCTTCCTTAAATCAACTTATTAACAGCTCAAGTCGACTTAATAACACCTCCTCTGAGGTCGACTTAAGCCTTAAGTCAACTTCTAAAGTCGACTTAAAGCCAGTGTGATTAGTGGGATTAGTGCTAAGTCGACCTTATTAAGTCGACTTAAAGTCGTTAAGTCAATTTAACAAGGTCAACTTAAGTCAATTTAAAGCATTGCCACTCTGTTAGGTCGACTTAACTAGATCAACTTAAAGTCGACTTAACTTTGCCAGGTAGACTTAGCCCTTGACATCTATAAAATATTAAGCATTATGACTAGCAAAAGGAGGGTGCTGGGCAAAGAATCCACTGTGCCGGATGATTCATCACATCCATTGAGTTCAATCAAATGCTGGAACATCAAAAGTATATGACCACCACCACTGCATGGATTTTGAAGGCGGGACAAGTGACAATAATTCCTTCTTTCTTTTCCACTTCTTTGTGTCTATTTGTCTTTTGTTCATTAGCCAATATTACATTAACAATAGTATTTATCTGTGCTCCAGTATTACCCACAGTGTGCTAGATGTTATATAGACACAAGCTCTGATCTTGCAAGTGCTTAAATATGTGCTTAACTGATTTACTATATCCAAACACTAGCAAATAATTATAGTCTCATCAGATCTCTCTCTCTCTGTCTCTGTCTCTCTCTCTCTCTCTCTGTGTAGGAGAAAGAAGTAGTAAAAACAGATAAAAACAGGGAAATATTCACATATTCTGAGGTCAGCAATAACTTTATTGGGATATCTATAATATTCCTGTAGAATCACTATCTACATTCTCTGTCAATGCTGCCATCCTTTCTAGAAACTTTCTAGAAGTTTTGCATAGCAAATGGATGAGTATGTAGGTAACCAGTTTCACAGCGCCTTCTTTTCTGTCCAAGAGCTACATAAATACATTGTGCTGATTTTTTTTCCAGGATTATTTTAGCACAAGCACATTGTGTTATGTGTGGTAATTAAATCAATAAATCTTTAAAACAATTCACAGCTTTCTGAATTACTGAGTGTGCAGTACAAAATCTTGTGCTTCCATTGTGCTATTTTGAAACATATACTGCTATTCTGACAAGGTAATTAAGTTAATTATTTTCTATGCCATCTCATTCTTACTTTCTAACAAGACTGAAACTTGTGTGTACCAAAATTATTTTCATAAAGTGCTTTTTGTTAAAGTTAGAGCTTATTTTTTGCAACTACTTAGTTTTAGTTATGGATTAGCATTGCAGTCCAAAAACAGTTGTTTTTTTCCTCTAGCTTCACAGACAACACTTACCAATATGTATATTATATATGTGCGTGTGTGTGTTAAAAGTGATGAGGAAATATCAAAAGGTTTGGCTCTTCAATTCTGAAAGAGCATCCAGAAGTTTGGATGTTTATCCAAAGTTTTTCTGAACATATCTGCATCTCTTGGCTCTGAGAATCATGTTGGAAACTTTGCAAGATCAAGCTTCCTTGAAAAGATTACCTCTCATACCTCTTGGTTACAGTGAGGCCAGTAAAAATACCACAAGAATAGTCTCTTGTACACTTTTGCTCCTGGCTGAAAATGGGAACGATTCGGAATGTGAAAATTAAACTATTAATCAAACTTTTCCAACCCTGAGAAAAAGGTTTGGTTCAGTTCAGGTTCTGGGTGAGAGTTCAGATCTGTTCTTACAATATTCAAACCAATTTAAAGAGCACAAGTATATAACTACACTGCACCTCACTTCTCTCTGAGGCTGATCCAAAGTTCAGTGAAATGCACTCAGGGGCAGCTTTGGAGTTTTTGGGGCCCTGCGCAAAAGTCAAGGATGCTCTCCCACCACCACATGGGGGGGCCCATCCTTGACTTTTGTACCCCCCCAGGGCCTCGCCGCTGGCCCCCCTGCCGCTTCCCTCCCACCTCCCCCCCAGGCCCTCTTCTCTCCCTGTATTCAAAGCTTCAGCTCTCACCTCTCCAAGTTGCAGGAGACACTGCATTCCTGCCATGCAGATGCTTTTTTGGCTCCCCGGGGCTGCCATACGCAGCTTCTCCTTTTACCATGGCACTACAGCCCTGCTTGTATTGGTGCAGACAGGGAGAAGCGCAGGCTACAAGGCCAGTGACCATGGTCCATCTGGGGAAGGGGAGGTGCTGCATCCCCCCAGTCCTCCCTGAGGCCCCTGACTGCTGTCTCCCACCTGTGGCATCCCCCCTCCCCCCTTCGGCTACCAGCTGCTGCCTGCTGTGGCTCTGCCAGGATATTTAAAGCAACCATGGCACAGGGTCCTCTTCCCCTTCGGGGTCCCGGGCAAGTGCCCGCGCTGGCTACCTGCTAAGACTGCCTATGAGTGCACTGAAAAAGTTCCAAATAACTTCAATGGGCTTTAGATCAAGCCCAAACTTTTGAGTCTCAGAGTGTGGCTACAATATATGGGGATTTCCACCCTCCTCCAATTCTGGCTATTCACTGGAAGTTTTCTAAATAACTCCACTGTAACCAAAATGCTGTACTGTAACTGTACTGGAACTGACCCCTTCACAGAGGCTCGAAACATGACCTGTGCATCAATTAAGTCAAATAGAGCAAAAGTGGAGCTTAAGTGATAAGCAGGGATTGTGCAGGCCTATTGCACATGAGTGAACTTCATCATCAATTATTTATCCCCAAAACCTAAACCATCAAAGTGCTTCCCTAAAAAGACTATCTTTTTCTGAGCATGATTTCAAGTTACACTTTGGCCCTGCTCCAGCAGTGAGAATCTTAACCCTCTTTGGAGTTCTCCTAGAGATCTGGGGCCTTACTTCTTAAACCCCAGTGTTTACAAAGGCCAGCAACCATTTTAAATTATTTATGCAACAACATTCTTTAATAAAATTAGAAAATGTCAAGGCAAATCCACATAAAACCAAACCACAACGCAAGTAGAAAATATACATAAAGAAAATGCAAATACTAATTTTTGATTAGAGTATTGAGGAGTTTTGGACTGAACAGGACTGCTGTGTATGCAGTTCTGTTTTCATGATTTGTTATAATGCTACAGCATAAGAAAAAAATGGAGATTACTTCCTCCTGCTTATCCATGTTTTCACTAGTTAGTCAATTGTTAAAGCAACTATTCTACAATTTAGTCTGTGCCAAACGAGGACTGCAGCCACGATGCTAAATAATTTTTGTATATTTCACAATAGGAGCCATTAGAAGCATTATATTACATAAATTATACTACATTACTATTTATTTGTGTTCTCTAATTAAGTTTGTGAGACAATAGAGGAGAAATCAACAATAATTTTAAAATAATAGTCTTAATCAGTTCCAAAGGGGTAGCCATGTTAGCCTACTTCAGCAAAACAAAAAAGGAGTCCTGTGGCACTTAAAAAAACTAACAAATGCATTTTTTGCATGATCTTTTGTGGGGAAAGTCCCACTTTGTCAGATGCCAGAAAGTGCCAGATTCATGAAAGCTCATGTGAAAAATAAATGTGTTAGTCTTTAAAAGTGCCACAGGACTCCTTTTTTGTTTCATATACTAATAGTTGTTTAATAGACCCTCTTTTTAATTTCTTTTTTCTCTTAATTTTTTTATTCATGTCCATCAACCTGAATAAGGATTTGTAAGTTATAGGTTCTATGAGTGTTTTGTATAATGACATGGAAAATACAAATTTCCCCTTTTTTATCTTAATGCCAATTCTGCTTATTTTGATGTACTATTTTCATAGAATCATAGAACTGGAAGGAACCATGAGAGGTCATTGAGTCAAGTCCCCTGCATCATGGCAGGACCAAGTACCCTCTTAGACCATCCCTGACAGGTGCTTGTTTAGCCTCCTCTTAAAAACTTCCACTGATGAAGATTCCAAAACCTGCCTAGGCAATTAATTCCAGTGATTAATCACCCTCACAGTTAGGAATTTTTTGGAACTGTCTGCGTTATTGTCAGTCTGAATTTTAGTGTTAACTTGATTATCTTACCCAGGGACTTTGAAAAGTACATACTAAACAGCATATGCACATTCTAACAAGAAAAGTAACAAAGAGAATTTAACCCAGAAAATCATCTCACTTTTCAAACAATTCAATAGAACAGAAGATTTTTATGGATATTTCTGATGCACTAAAGTTGAGTTATTGTACTAAAGTCTTTCGCTAGCAGAAGGCAAGTACTCCACCGGAATAAGCACCAATTGCAATTGAATTAATTTTGTGAAAGCTGTGGTAAATTATTCATGGTTTGACATGGGATCAGAATTATGGGAGGAAAATAGGGAGATTATAGTATTTAAACAGTCATGAAAAATGTCCAAACATTTGCCTTAAACATTAAAAATATATTTCAAAAGAACCAGGTTTTATTTGCTAAATGGTGAACTGAGTTTTGCTCAACAGATTTTTTTTGTTCCCAGTTAACATATAGATGGGGTTATTGGTATGTCACTTTCTTGAAGTGTAGAACAATACTCAGAAAATTATCATTTAAGCCAAAGCACCAATGAGAGCACATAACTTTTAAATTTGTGAGTTCCATTTTCTCTCACCCAATTCCAGATCAACTCAAGCTCTGCCCTAATCTTTAATACCTATTTGGGTCAGGGTTTAGCTATTTCAGAGGCTCTTTCTCCATCCACCACCCATGGAGGCAGCCATGTTCTTTGGAGATGCAGTAGTCAATGGGGCCAAGGATGAAACTTCTAAGAATCAGGGACAGAGTGGCTGTTCTTGAGTTACAATAATTCCTAACAATAGAGATTAGAATGGGTCTGAGCTGAACTGGTTTTAGAGCCTAGTGCCAGATCCATCTCTTTGTACAATACTTCATTTATTTTTAAAATGACACTTCTTGCTTCATGGAAAAGAAAACTAATAATCAGACTAGGAAATAACAGCAAATGAATCTGAAAGTGGTGGAGAGTGCATGTTAAAGTAGCACTATTTCAAACAGATGGTGAAAACTAGGGACATTTTAGTGCATGTCAGGAGGGGCTACACCAGTTGGTCAGGATGCAACCCACTGGTGTGCATTAGAACTCACACCCCACTGGTGAGCATAACTGCGCCCTATAAACAAACCCTAAGTTAATGCTGAGAGCATCAGCATTCATTCCTCTGCTGAACGTTCCATATCATCATTGGCAGACAAGGACAGTGACGAGTGGACATTTTTCCAGGCTCAGCCGCACCCTCTCGGGCCCACAGCCCAGGCATCTAGCTCATCCCCAACAGAAGGAAAGGAATCAGGCAAAGGGACCCAAATTACACAGGGGGTATTCTTGTCTCCACAGCTGGTCTGCAGCACCCAGAGAATTCAGTCCTTAAATTGATAACAATGCTAAGTAGTGTAAAGAAGAGTAAAAGAGTAAAGAAGCTCTTATGATAGGAACAAAACATATGGCAATTAGAAACTGGACAACCAGCAAGATATTTCTTTGGAGACTTGAAGTCCATGGTAAATTAAATTTTGTATCGAGATTTCCCAGAGGTATGAGTATTGAATGTGTCCAAAAGAGATGTTTTAGCAAATTAAATGGACTACAATGTGGTAGGAAGAAATTCTATATAGCTGTATCTATGAATGTCCAATTTGATTGTTACCTATAGCAAAAACACCCATTTTTCCAGTATATAAATACTGAATAGTGAAGTTCTATGTCAGCAAAAGGGCAGAAATGGTTTTGTTTAGGGTACATTAATATGACACCATAATATAATGCCAGTCAAATCAACCTCTTTTGACTATGTATCAAGTGTGTGCAAACTGCTCTGGTTTCAGGCTTATTGTTTTGGGATTTTCCAGAGCGCTCTGCTGCTTGATCAAGAACACATGAGACCATAGAAGTGTCAAAGGATATCATTGGCAACATCCCAGTAGCAAATCTTTTCTCCTTTCTTGCATGGTCCATTTAATTGAACACTCATATCAGTGGCAGATTCGTTGCAAAACACATTTTTCATTTTTATGCCCTTTTAAAATGAAAGTTGTAAAGTTAAATGCTTAAAAGATTTTGGCTAAAAATGTTATGTAAAAACGAATTTACTTTCTCTAGGCTTGAGTTGGAGTAAGTTTTTCATATTGTGTATACATTTGAATATTATGCTTTTGTGAACATTTCTATTGTTTACAAGCTGTTACCAGATGTTTGATTTACAATGTGTTTCTAGAAAATGAGATTCAAAATGCCTGCCACCTACATAAAGCCATTCTGTGGATATACTTATCTGTGGAGTGTGTGCCTGTTTAGTACTGGAAAGAACCTAGTGAGTTAATTTTCCCACCTTTTCCTTTTGAACCATGAGGAGGACATGTGGACCACTTTGCAACTCCAAAGTTGCTCACTCGCTGAACTCTAGAATATTGGCACAGTTTTAGGAGGAGCCCACATACAAAAACGTCTGGGCCAAATCCTGAGTCCCAATGCTTTACGAAAGCAAAACACCCATTGACGTCAATGGGAGTTGTGCCTGACTACAAAATGAAGCACTTGGCCCCAAATGCTATCTTTGAAGGGGGCTTTGTGTATCGAAAACAGCTGGATCTCATGAGGAGGGTCTCCAAAAGTCAGTTTCAGTTCCCCATCTGAATTCACTAAGAGAGCCAAGATGAGAACAACTCTGGTCCAGGAAGGTAAATTTAAAATGTTCTTTACACATTCGGAAAATACAGAGAGTACAACCATGTCATTGGTCTCAGGGAAAAAGCTGCTGTAGTAAAAGGTCACTGTAGTTCTTATAGTCAAAGACAGGAAATTCAAAAGTTCATCAAAGCGATATAGTATGACAGAAGTTAGCAATGAAAAAGACATACATTATTAGATCTTCAATCCATCCCACTGCCAGGGCACATCCCCTACAGCAGGGTGCCCAGTCTACTGCCTACAAACTGTCCATGGCCCACCAGAGCATTTCATGAAGCCTGCAGCCTGCTTCAACATGACAACTAACAGCCAATTCTTTTCTTTTTTTTTTTTTTTTTAAATAGACATTATTCTACATAGAAACAACCTATCTCAATACACGTAAAACAAGCTGAACTTAAATATAAATCAGTACGGGTGACTTTATTTCTTATTAAAATATGTTGAATCTGTTTGGCCTGCACAATGTTGTGCTTAGGTTTATGTGGCTCTCTTTTGTAATAGCACTGGGCACTACTGGCCCTACAGTATATTTTCTAATCTTTTGCCTCATCTTATTTTAAAAATCTTAAATCAGAGAGCCTCCTCTTTTCCCATTGGAAGGATATTCCACGGCCTAATGAATCTCATTGTCAGAAAACTTTTCCTACTCCTCAGCCCATTTTTTGCCTTTCTTAAGCCTATTGCTTTTAGTTTTTTCCCCATCTGTTATGTTAAATACAACGGCCATGCAGGAGATCAGCTGAGACTTTCACTTATCATATGTTAACTTGTGCTAGTTGGACTTGATCCAGCTCCCATTGCAATCAATGGGAGTTTTTCTATTGACTCTAATGGAATTGGATCAGTCCCTTTACTGTTACCTCATCCTCTTCCCATCTCCTCTTCCTCCCTCTTGGTTGTCCCATCCACCTACTGCATTTTCTCATAACTTGGACAGCGAGCTCTTTAGGGCCTGGATTACCTTTTTATGCCATGTCTAGAGTACCCAGCACGTTCCACTCCATCTCTGACAGTTACTTCTTCTACATATTTGCAGACTGTAGACATGTCCGTTCTTCATTATCTTGCGGCCAAGCTACACACATTCTTTTAATATCCCCCTCACAAATCAATTTGTCCAACAGGGGACTTTGTTTCTCTTTTCTGAACTCCTCAGTTTGTCAGTACTTTTGATGTAATGTGCTCCCCCAAACTGAACAAATATTCCAGGGTTATTCCCACTGGAATCAGACAGGGAATTGTTATCTTCCTACTCTGTGATGCTTCTTTGTGTATGTAGTCCAGAATGTCATTGGATTTTATTCCTGACATACTGTAATGAAAATGCATGTCTAGTTTCTTGGGCTCTAAAGATGGGTCTACACAGCAAAGAAAAACCCACAATCTCGCAGGGCTTGGGCTGCAGGACTCTTTCATGGCTGTGTTGACTTCCAGGCTCAGGCCTGAGCCTGGGCTCTAGGACCTTCTACGGTAGGAAGGTCCCAGAGCTCAACCTCCAGCTCAGGCCTAAAAGTCTACACAGCCATGAAACAGCTCCACAGCCAGAGCCCCACCAGCCCGAGTGGGCAGGCACAGGCCAGCTGCAGATGCCTAATTGCTGGGTCTAGTAGCCTAGAGCTCATTCACGTTCAATATAGGCTCCCCACTGAGTACATAATGGTTTTGGATTATTTAGACACACCCACCCCATACATTAAATATATAAGGATTTTTTTTTAAATAAACGGAACCCTTTTTTGTTATTTCCTGTTCATTTCTATCTTTTAGTCCCATTTGTTGTTTGTCTTAGCTGGTTTTAAATATATGAGGGTCCCTATCTCAGCCAATTTTAATTAATTTTAGATAAACTTCCTTGAGTTCTTCTATCTAATCCTGGGGTTAGAGTTAGAGTTTCCTGGTTGAAGTTCAGTTGCAACAGCTCCCCAATTTAGTATCATTTGCAAATTTCTAGTATTACTACACAAAATCATATGTCAGTTAAAGTTGGTCTATACACATCACAAAAGCAGAAAATTAAAAGTTAAGGCATCTAAATACATCTCTCTTAATCCTTCAACCAGAGACCACAAACTCCACTTCACAACCATAACTCTGCACAATAGGGTGCCAGCCTTCCAGCATCCCTCCCCCCTCAAGTTTTCCCATCACCACACACATATTAGACTTCCCTCCCACTATCCTTTCTGCACCATTCTGAGAAGTCAGATTCATCCATGAGGCCTTTCTCCACACTCAGGGTTTTTAAGCTAATGGGGGCCCACCAATCCCCCTGAAAAATCACAAGATTCAGAATGAATTTTTTTTAAGGCCAAATTTTAACTGATTAGAACTTGGAAATCATTAGCAGACTTTCATGAAACTCCTTAGAAACTTCAGGATTTACTCTGAGATAATGTGCCCAAAATTTGGAACAAATACGCTTTTTATCATACTGAAAACAAAAGGTCAAATTTCCATTTTGAGTACAAAACAGGCTTCAATCTTAACTGGAGTGTTTTGAAAGGTCTGCCAGAATACTATTTACTCACTCTCCAAAAGCATCAATGAAGATGTTAAATAAAATCAAACCTTACATCAATCCTCACTACACTCTTACCCAAACTGGATACTTTTCTATATTCTTGTTATTTACAGTCTTTTACGAAGTTTCAACTATGTGAGTGTTCCTACCCCAGCTAATTTGAATTAATTTCATGAAACATTTCATGTGATCTTCCTTATTATATTTATTTTTATTTTAAGCTATCGGGTGCAGGAATGGCATTTTATTTTATATTTATATGCCACATGGTACAATGAACTTGCAATCTTGATTTAAACTTCTGGATGCTTTAAATTAAACATGTGCCTGAGTGCTTTTTTGGATCAGGGCCATAGTCATTTATACCTCTGGAAAGTGAGTGTAAAAAAATTACCATTCTGATCTGGAGCATTTTATAGTCAGTTTGCAGAGGTTTAAGCATTGTGCAGGATTCTGGCAGTAAAGTACCAGTACCAATGTGCGATATGTGGATCAGCTGAAAATTTTAACCTTCATTATGGTAAATTTTTGTAATCCTAACAGGACATGCCTGAGAGACTAAGGAATAAAGAACAAGAAGAGGAACATACCAGAAGTTATGACAACTTAAAATATACTAATTTGGAAGCCTTTGGGAAATATTTCTCTGCAAAAAAGCATGCAGGAAACAATATTTTTGGTCATTTTCCTTGAAAGTTATTTTCTTCTATTCTCTCTTTCATTAGTTAGGGAACAGGAGAAATTAGCTTTGTTGAGTCTGAGAAAGATCATAGAATCTTAGGGTTGGGAGGGACCTCATGAGGTCATCTAGTCCAACCCCCTGCTGAAAGCAGGACCACTCCCACTAAATCATCCCAGCCAGGGCTTTGTCTAACCGGGCCTTAAATGTTTCCAAAGATGGAGATTCCACCACCTCCATAGGTAACACATTCCAATGCTTCACCACCCTCCTAGTGAGAAAGATTTTCCTAATATCCAACCTCAACCTCCCCAGCTGCAACTTGAAACCATTGCTCCTTCTGTCCTCTGTCACTACTCAGAACAGCCTAGCTCCCTCCTCTTTGGGGCACTCCTTCAAGTAGTTGAAGATTGCTATCAAATCCCCCCTCAGTCTTCTCTTCTGTAGACTAAATAAGTCTAGTTCCTTCAGTCTCTCCTCGTAAGGCATGTGCCCCAGCCCCCTAATCATTTTCATTGCCCTCTGCTAAACTCTTTCTAATTTGTCAACATCCTTTCTGTAGTGGGGAGCCCAAAACTGGACACAGTATTTCAGATGTGGCCTCACCAGTGCCGAATAAAGGGGAATAATCACACTCCTCGATCTGCTGGCAACACTCCTGCTGATGCAGCCCAATATGGCATTGGCCTTTTTGGCAACAAGAGCATACTGTTGACTCATATCCAGCTTCCCATCCAACATAACTTCCAGGTCCTTTTCTACAGTGCTGCTACTTAGCTGATCAGTCCCCAGCCTGTAGACGGATTTTTTCCGTCCTAAGTGCAGGACTTTGTACTTATCCTTGTTAAACCTCATGAGACTTCTTTTGGCCCAATGCTCCAATTTGTCTAGGTCTCCTTGAATCCTATCCCTGTCCTTCAGAGTGTCTACCATTCCCCCTAGCTTGGTATCATTCATGAAGTTACTGAGCGTGCAATCTATTCCATCATCCAGATCATTAATGAAGATGTTGAACAGAACCGGGACCCGAACCGACCCCTGGGGCACTCCACACATTACTGGTTGCCAACTAGACACTGAGCCATTGATCCCTACCGACTGAGCTCGATGATATAGCCAGTTTTCTAACCACCTTATGGTCCATTCATCCAACCCATACTTTTTGTGAAACATCACTTTTCACTTTCAGTTTCCTCAGATAAATTCTGAGCTTCATGTTGTCTGAGGCTAGTCCTTGAAAAAACAAGAAGAAAAGAGTGAGAGAGAATCTGGCACAAAGCTCAGAATTTTAAGACTCCAGTCTAATGAAAATGGGAAGCTCTTACAAAAGAAGGTTGGGGCAGACTCAATCCCATAGGTACATAATGTTGCCACCTGCATGTTAAGAACAATGGTCCAGAATACTGTTTCACGCACCAAACACCTAGCACTCTATACCAATCTCAGGTTTTGTTAATATTCAGTAAAACCAAATTAAAAAGCAAACTACATTTACTAACAAAATAAAACCCCATGAGCAATAGCAGCTTTAACCTTCAATTAGCTTATGACTAACCCAACCCCAGCATTAAGACAACTCGTCTCTTCACTAGCTCCTACTGACTGTAAAAGCAATTGGCAGAATGGTTGGCTGTCCTGGTGTTTGAATGTAGGGCCTCATCTTCAATCCAGATTCATCAATGTGTATTTTGTGCAATTGACAGGGCCCCTGATCTCAGAGGGGAACCTTGCCAGGTTTACGCCTAGGATACCAATGGGCCTGAACAATTTGTAAGTGTCCTAGCCAGTTTTCCCCCTGCATTGCTATTTTCTTCCTGTATTTTCACAAACAAACAAACAAAAATTGGTAATTTTAACTGGGTTCTATTGATTAATACAAGGAAGTGCCTATTATCAATCAAAATTGATTAAACTACATGGCTAAAAAGAAGAGAACCCCTTAAACCCTCTTTCTGGTTTTTCTTTACAGTTTAATCTGCTCTGGTGCTGACACACATATTGGGCTATTCTCAAATTGTGTGGATTAGAGGATCTGAGAGCATTCACTGTACTTGAAACATTCTAACCCTCAATGCTCTACATTCTACCAACCAGCTACCTGCAGGGGAGCAATGATGCCTGAGGGCCCCAACTCACCTTCCTAGCAATCAGGGTAGGTCACTGTTTATTAATATAATGCACAGCCTCTTTTGAGGAGTGGAGTGTGCTGCTATCACCACAGGAATTCCAGCTTCTTCCAGCTCAAGCATATTTAACTAGGGTCCAGAGTTCAGATCAAAGTCTCCTGGGTGTCAATGCAGAGCACTACTATCGGATCATCATTTTAGAGAATTTTTAACCCAAAAAAACCATGTGTCAAAAGAAAAAAAACAGGGGCGATAAAATAAAATAGAAACAGGAGCATAAAATAGAAAAAGCTAGACACTAAAGAAAATAGCCTACAGGAGATCAAGACTGTACAAATACTGTTATCCCATTTCTACTGTGGTGGCACATGCAGTCAAGGATCAGGGCCTTAGTATGGAGGAGGAAAGGGAGAGAGAGAGTGTAAAAAAATAAAACACAGTCCCTGTCCTAATCAGTTTACAAATAAGCATATACATTCGTGAAGATTCAAATGCATGCTCCCAGAAAGGAAGAGAGAAACTTCTTAGTCAACCTTATACAAAACTGTAACTCTGGCAAGATTATTACAATACAGTGATGTGTTCTCAAAAAATGCACAGATCTGGGTTAGTTCCTAATTAGGTGTAGGGGCTGCCAAAAACATAAGTCTTTTTTGTTGTTTTTTTTTTTAAACAAAAAGTTATGTTTTGAAAACTGATGCACAAAGCCATGACAGTTAACCAGACATGACAATAGCTGCCAGCTAAAGGGATCATAATTGGTTTCCTAAGACTAAAACAGCAACACGTGTTTCACTCTCATTGTGGTTCTTTCACATGCTCCCTCTACTTTTGGGAAAAAGACTGAGCAAGCGTTGTGGAGTAAATGAGCTTATACTGAACTAGGTTTGGATGACAGCCAAAAAGTAATAGTTTCCCAAGTATTATGGGTAATGCCATGCTAATTAACTATACAGTATGCCTGGTAATGGTTAATAACTGGTGAGACATTGTTTTCTCGTCTGTCAGATGTTATCCGTTCAAGGAGGAAAATATTTTTAAGGTGATTTCATTTATGGTTTCAACATATTCTAAACGAACAATCTGACTTCCCCACAAATGGCATTGTGTTGAATAACACAATTGACAAGCCTTCATAAATCCTTTTCCAACTTCAGTTTAATTGCAGTTTCAGATTCTTTTGTTTCTACTTAACCCAGGTAAATAAAAGAGAACGAACTGGCATGTTTGAACTGTGACCCATGGCACAATCTCCAATGCACTGGCATAGATTGAATTCTTGCAGATCACAAATCTGCAAAAAAAAACCCATGTCTGTGTATTCCAACAAAATGTCATCAGACTGTTGAAAGAATCCATATTTATATTGTGCATGCTGTGTTAACAATGCTGAGTTGGAAGGGGCAGAATTTAAAGCAACAGACTTAAAAAATAGTGTCCTCAGTTTTAGTTTCTTTCTTACCAAGCAGCAGAATCACAACCCACTTTAACTATTGGTAAGATGAAATTAAAGCTCTTTCTTTCCTTTTTCCTCTTTGCAAGCTAGAGAAGCCCACCCTAGAGTCTGAGCCTATTATTCATGGAAATAGATTTGTCTTCTGTTGCCTTAAATAAACAACCCCACCATAATCCCTAGTTAAGGATGAAAGCAAATTCTGAAATAGAGGTTTCACTCTGCAATGCTCTGCCCTAGCTGGTCTTTAATAAGCCAAGTGATTTATGGAAGATAAAAATAAACATCTCCATTTGCCTAAGCTTTTCTCTACTGCTGTCCTAAGGGCACTGGTTAGGAATACAGTAGACCAGCAACAGGGTATGCAATCACTGCAGGGGTCAGTTCATGAAAGTATACACAAACTGAATCCTTTCAGTGTTCAGACAGGAGTTAGAAGGATTCACATGGGACTTTGAGTCTGATTAACCCTCAAGGGGCCCTAGTTGCTATCTCTTTCGCTAGAGTCTCATTCTATGCACCCAAAAACCCATGAAGTCCTAAGTCATGCCCCACAAAGACATCTATGCTAAAATGTGGCTTACTCAGGGAACTGTCACAGGGAAATGAAGAAAGCCAATGGCAAGGAATGAATGCAGTTGTGTACACTGGTTTAGGTTATGGCTGCCAATTATGCACAATCATGACCTGAGATTCAGCTATGTGTTTGACTCTCAAACTCACATGGGTTTCAGATTCATGCAAGCAGCATTTTGCATAGCCATGTTGTGCAGGCAAGACAGGAAGGTGACTCAGTGTTGGCCTTTTTACCCAATATCTGCGAGCAGCTTTTTCTTGTGCATATATCTGTTAACAAGTTTGCATGGAGGTTCTTTGATTTGCTATTTCAATATTGCTATAGCGGTTGGACTGGGAAACAATTTCTGCAAAGAGATGGCATTTACTGTGTGCTGTAGACCTGAGTTCAGGTTCATTTTTCAATTCTGCTCCAGTAAAAGAATCCAAAAGGCTTGCAAAGTTGCTTAACACTACTACGTTTTAATACGCAGCTATGAGTGTAACCAGTCAAAACACTCTGCATCACATCATAGAATCATAGAAATTGGGAGGGACCCTGAGAGATCATCGAGTCCACTCCCCTGCACTCACGGCAGGATCAAGTACCCTCTTACACCATCTCTGACATCAGACCATTAGTTTTAAGCAGAATCCCTTACAAAAGTCAGCATGAAGTTCTGCTTAAAAACTGATGTCAAGATGTGGTCCCCAGTATGTGCATCAAGTGTGAGGCCTGCACAAAATTTCCCCACTGGTTGTGAGTGATACCTCTCTCTCAGTCTCTCTCCCTCTCACATTTATGGCAAAGTGGATATGCCATTTCTTTTGTATCAACTTAGAAAGATGAAGAGCAAATATTCTCCATGGAAACCTAGAGAGCTTTTGGCATTCCTGAACCACACTAAGTCTGGTATTCTTCATCCTTTTGTTTTGTGTAGGAGATGAAACTGACTAAAACAAGTGTTGGCATGCCCAGAGACTTTTGGCTAAATTGGTCTGCAGGGTGTGGATAGTCCCTAAAGCTTCCAACTTTTTTTTTAAATGAAAACACCGCTAGATGCTATCATCAAATAGCTGTTGAAGTGCAAGGTACTATAGAGTATCATACATTCAGAGATTTCCGTCCCTAACAGAGCAGGAGAGAAAGAAGGCAAAGATTTTGTTTACTGTTGCGCAAAATAAGCTTTAGAAGTTGGAACTAAGAAAAGACTGAAACCACTGATCTGTCTGCACCTCTGGAAACAGAGATTCTAGTGCAAAGGCAGAAAAGATGTGGGTAAGCCCTGAGGACATCTTTGAAGTTCCTTCAGTATTTGCAGGAAGATTTGATACAGCCCAAATCTTTTGGATTTGAGAAGAGGTCAGGACCTCCAAAACAGAACTAGTTTCAGCCAGAGAATGGACCTTCTGGATCTGCACCTCATCAAACTTTTCCACACCTTCACCATACCTCCTCACCATCCTCCCCTCTTTGAACTGCTTTCTTATTGTTGCAGAATCAGGCCTCTTATTCTGAAGATGTTTACCCTCTCTGTTCTTATTCTGCCTGGCCATTTTACCCCAGATGTAGCGCTGACATCTTGACTTGGATCATTGCTGCCCTTACAGCACGTGGATATTGAAACTACAATTTAAAAAAAAAAAAAAGAAAGCCACTAGTTGTTTTGTTGATTTTTCCCAAGGATCAATATAAAAATTCATATACATGAGAGAGGACCAGATTCTTCTTCTCCTTTGTGCTTCTGATTTTGTATTCTATACATGCTGTAGTTGTTTTGTGGTATGTTTGTTACAATATAGGGGCAAAAAAGTGTTTGAGTGCAATCTGTTAAAGAGGCACAATTTATAAGAATGAAGGAAGCAAGATGAAAGAAGAAAATGAACTAAGGACTGTAGGATTTATCCCTAAATCTGCTCTAATGCAGTTATGTTATATCAATGACTGAAAACACCACCACTGATTAATAAAAAAGTCTTCTTTAAATTTTTTATTTTCATCATATGCACTCGTGTTATTATCCCAGCTTTGTTTGTTAAGCAAGAACTCTGTATGGGTGCCAAAGTGCAAAATTTCTGAGGTAGTAATTTTAATTATGAAATAATAACAGAACTAGTCAGCCATCTGAATTTATGTTTTTCTGCCATTAACACAGTGGTAAAGAAGGAACATGTAGTCATACATATTCAGAAAGATCAATTAGTAGAGGAAAAGGTTATTTTAAAAAAAGGATAAAGCTAGACATTGAAAAGGAATTTTTTCTATTCTCTGTTAAATAGTCTCATGGTTACTATAGAACTGACAGATTAAGTTTTCTGGTTTTACAGACATTTGAGATTATCCAGCATACAATTTCCATGTGCTAATTTACAGGTCCAGGTTAGAATCCTGATAAATGTATACATCCAGTATCAGGCTTTCTTTTGTAGTTGCAAGTGGTTCATTCATGGCTTTTGTCCTGTTGTACGTACAGTATGAGTGAAGTGGATGTATTTGTACAAAATGTTTAAGATTTTTAAACTTACATGTATGACCCTCCAAAAATGTCTGCACACAATTATCTAATTGACCATGCACACCTCTAAATGACCCAATGCAGCATTTGAGATTCTTAACCTAACATTATAAGTGCAAATACCAATCTGTGCACTGAATATATTTACAATAAAGACTGCATTTTCCAGCCCACCTGTGTGGGTGCACAGAGATAACTGCAGCTTCATAACCCCGTGGCAACTGGCCCTAGCCTGAGGAACAGTACTGGCATAAGTACCCTCAGTGACCTGGCTCCCATGGAGGATCGGGTGTAGGTCTGCTTGTCCAAGTCCCTCCTCATCCCTAGCCCCCTCCTCGTATACCCTCTCAAATACATCAAGGATCAGTGGTCCAAGAGCTAGCACTACTGCCTCTGCCATCTTTCTACAAGTAAAGAGCTCCTCTACACAAAGGGAAACCCCCCATCATCAATGATCCTCTCTGGTCAGTCTAAATTGACTGCAAAATGGATTTAGCAGACTAAAGAATCTAGCTCATGATACCTGTGAGCATACTTCAGGCATATCTAGTTGTTTGTGTATAAGTGCCTGAATTTGTCCCTATATATGTATCTGAGTGTTTTCATCATGCCTGAACATCTGCATTCACAGGACACATATTGGTGTGATCAGTGGAATTTTTTCTGTGGGTGTTTCTTCTGTAAGGTCTTTTTCTTGGATAGTAGCAATGCCTTCATTAAGTTTACTGACTTGAGTTCTGGTACCTCTAGTCCAACATCTATCATGACGCTCTACTTAAAGGATTTGTCAAAGGCTTTAGATATACATTTTTGTTTCTCAGCGATTTAAAACTCAGCCAGAAAAATTCATTGCAGTCTAAAAACTGGCTTCCACAATTTTAGTTTAGGAGCGTATTCTGTTTTTACCAATTGACACAAAAATCCTTTTGGAGGTTACAAAATAATGGAATTTTTAAAACAATGGAGATTTGCCACTGTCGGACACTTGTTTATGCTCTTGGGTGATACGATTCTTCAGAAATGGCTCTCCTTTAAAAATGCTTAAACAATCTGCAGTATGGACCAAATAGTGCAGTCTTTACTCAGACATAATTCTCACTGACTTCAGTAGGAGCTTTGCCTGAGTTAGGGCTACAGGATTAGTTTTTAATTTTTGTTTTCAAAGGCCAGATTACAAATTAAGACTCAGGGCCAGATTTTCAGCACATGTCAATCAGCACAGCCTGACTTCCAAAGAGCAAGAGTGATTTACAGCAGCAGAGGATCAGCCCTGTGCTATATTGTGAAGTTCAAGTACTGTATGGTCATAAATCCAGTTTTGTAGAAGTGTCTTCATTGGACATAGATTTACAATGTAGACTATGAGATATAACACCACTATAACTATTGTAGGTAGCATAAGTAAGATTTAAAAACAAAAAACATTGACCAGGATTTAAGTTTAAATCAGATTTTACTGTTTAAATTTGACCACAGCCCTTGCCATTTTAAATAGAGGGAATACTGCAAGTATTGTCAAAGACTGCTGTGAACTAGTGCAGCTTCACTGAATTCAGAGGATTTTTTAAATTTTCACCAGCTGAGGGTCTAGCCCAAGTAGTGTGGCATAGGAAGTGTTTATTTTTTTAATATTCCTCTCAACAGAAGTCAAGCAGAGCATCATACCATAGCACTGCAGAGTTGGCTATGCCCCTTGCTCTGCCCTTGGCATGTTGGTTGACTTTTGGTAAGTCACTTCAACCCCCCTTTGCCTCAGTTTGCCCATCTGTAAAATGGGGATAAATGATACTGGCCTCCTTTGTAAAAGAACTTTGAGACGGACTGGTGAAAAGGCCAAGTATTAACAACTTTAATAATTATGCTATAAAATATTACCACACTGGGAAATGAACCTCAGTGTTATCACTGGTTGACTAGTCATCCTTACAGTAGAGCAAAGGACTGCAAGTAGTTGGAGGGATAGTAGCAGTAGCATTCCCTCTATTTATATAGCACAGTGAGCATACAAGAGATTCTCCAACAGATGCATAAATCAATCAGAATAATAATAGAGACTGATTTTCAAAAAGAGTCAAACTCTAGGTTTTTCAGGGTTCACCTACACTGCGCTTTCAAACCTGAGGCAGCAAGTCTCAGAGCCTGGGTCTACACAGAAAGGTTTGCAGGGCTCATGCTACGGTGCTAAAACCAGTAGTGTAGTCGAAACCCTGCTGGGCTGCAGCTCAGGCACTGAATCCTATTCCTCTACCCCAGGTTACAGCTCCTGACCTCTAGCCCAAGCCCAAACACCAACACAGCTGTCTTTAGTTGAGCAGGGCAAGCCCTCGGCTTTCAGGTGCACTGCCACTGATTTTTACAATGCCGTGTAGACATACCTTTAGGCTATGTTTAGACTATGGCCTAACTTTCCAAAATGCTGCATGAGTATCATACAGCTCCACTGACCTCAGCTGGGAGTGGTTCAGTGCTCGGCATTTTGGAAAAGTCAAGCTGGTGACTAAAGAAATGGTTACTTATCACAACTGTGGGTCTTCAAGATGTGATGCAGCTGTGTATTCCACTTAGGTGTATGCGCATGCAGGGTGCTGGAGCTGGAGAAATTGCTTAGCAGCACCCATAGAGGAGTGGCACTCATTCCCTGTGGCTGTGGCCCCTCCCCTGGCTGTATGTTGCAGCCCCCACCCCAATCACCCTTAATTCCTTCACAAACACTCATGAGAGGAGACTCTGATGCAGAAGGGACAGACAGTGGTTTGTGGAATATGTCCGCAGCATATTTAGAAGAACCATAGTTATAGTGAGTAACTATTTCTTCTTCTTCGAGTAGACACAGCCATGTATTCCACTTAGGTGCCCCACAAGCAGGGTGACCCAAAACACTGAGAATGAGCTTGGTCCAACCTGCCTTGATTTTGAGGATGACCTGAGAGATTATTGGGATAGGAGTGTTGACTTCCAACTGTGGTGAAAGGTACCAGAGAGGCAGCCAGACTGAGGCTAACCTTGAGAGGGGAAAAAAAAACCAGGCAACAATTCCTGTTCTTCCTTATAGCAAACAGGTCAATCATGGGAATGCCCCATACTGTGAAGATCATTCAGCGGACACTTGTCTTCAAAGACCACTTATGACTCAAGAGAAAATACCTGCTGAGATGGTCCACAGGAGACTCTGGATACCAAGCAAGTCAATGGCTACTGGAGTAACGTTCTCCATTTCTCAGATGCAGAACTGCCATAGACTGATTGCCTCTAGGCAGAGCAACCTGGAGCATGCTCCCCCTTGTGTGTTCCCATAGTGGTTTACATACTGATAATACAGCCACAATGTACTGAGTTTCTGGTATGGTTCCAAAAGATGTAACATATGGTAGATGGCCTGAAGCTCCAGCACATTGACCTGAAAGAGGCCTCCTACTCCAACCACAGTCCCTGTACCTTCAGAAACCCCAGATGTGCTCCCCAGCCTATGTGGGAGGAGCTGTCAGTAACAACTGACTTGGTTGGTGAGGGGTGGGCAAAAGGAATACCCTGGCAAACATTCTGTCAACACATCCACCACTGCAAGGAGTCTAGGACCAGTGGAAGGAGTCAAATCAGTCTGTCTGGAGGATGGCGGGTAGGACAGTAGACTGTCAGAGCCATATTAGAAGGGGGCAAAGGTACAACCTTGCAAACTGGACTACCAGCGGGCAAATGGTTATGTGGCCTAACTGTTTCAGACACAGCTGAACTATCATGGAAGGCTGAGATTGCAGAGTCAGGCAAAGATACTTTAGTGTCTCAAAACAGTCAGCTGGCAGGAATGCTCTCAATGTCATGTAATCTAACAGGGCCCCAATGAATTCTGAGTGGGAACCAAGATTGACTTTCTGCTGTTTAAAATGAGACCCAGAGGGTCGAGCAAGCATAGTGTGTTACTGATGTGAGCAAAAACTCCTCAGTAGCCAGTCATTGAGGTATGGGAAGATGTTATTGCATATCTCAGGAAGGAGGATGTCACAATCACCATGCATTTGGTAAAAACACGGGCAGGGGCAGAAGGTGGAAAAGAAGCCAAATAGAAGCACTGTGTACTGAAAGTGGTGTTCTGCCATAACAAAGCAAAGAAATTGTCTGTTGTTTGGTAGAATTGCCTTGTGAAAGTAAGTGTCCTGAAGGTTCAAAGCAGCACACCAGTCATACTGAGACAATGCAGGGAGGATGATAGAGTGATCGTTCAGAACCTCATGTATCTATATATTTGTTGAGGCTGCAAAGGACAAAACTGGGGCCTATCTCTTGCTTGGACTAGGGTATCCGAGTAATGTGAGTAGAAACCATGACCCCAGTGTTCTAGCAGAAGCTCCTCCACCACTCCCAAAGCCAACAGAGAGCTGATCTCGCTAGGAAGGCTTAACCTCTTATACCCACCATCCATGGTCTTTCTGAAGAGAAAAAATTCTGATTATTTTTTAAAGTTCCAACTTTTCCCCCAAGTCAATTTAACAGTTTGGTTTTTAAACTGTATTAGACCTTAGGGACTTCATCTTCAGATGGTATAACCCAGTCTAGCTCTGTTCTGAAGCAGATATTCTACTAGAATAAGTTAAATTCACTTAAAAACAGATATATTTCCTTACCTTAAAAATAAAAAGCAGGGATTTTTCTTCCTTGCTTTCCTTTTTTTTTTTTTGTCCCTCACATCCGGAAATACCAGAGACCAACCACAATAGCATTTAAATTCATAAAAGAGAAACCACATAAAAATGAAGAAGCTAGTTATGTGTAAGTTAAAAGGAACACTCATAAGGGTGACATGCCTGCAAACTGCATGAAGAGATTTAAAAAATACTATAACAGAGGCTGAAACTAAGCAAATGCCCCACATAAAAAAACAAACCAAGCAAGATTTAAAAAAAAAAAAAGCTATCATGGTTAAAAAGCAAAGTAAAAGAGGTAGATAGAGGCAAAAAGGCATCATTTTAAAAAAAGGATGTCAAATCCTGCTGCAGAAAATAGAAAGGAATGTAAATTATTCAAATGTAGAAGTGTAAGGCAGGCCAAGAGATCATTTGAAGAGCAAATAACTAAAGACAGAATAACTAACAGAAAAAATGTTTTAGTACATCCAAAGTAGGAAGTCTGCTAAACAGTCAGCATGGCCACTAGACAATGAAGGATCTCAAATATGAAGTTATAGCATTACTAATGGTGGTTTGTAACCTATCACTTTAATCAGCCTCTGTACCAGATGACTAGACTTTGCTGACTCCCATGACAGCCTCTCCCACCAACCCTCAGCAGATGCCAGGGGCGCGCCAACAGGGGAAAGAGCTACCGCACACGTGCGGCTCTTGTGGGGCCAGCAGGGGGGAGCAGCTACGGTACTCGCAGCCATGCTGAGTGGTGCCACAGGGCCAGGAGCCCTATATACCACTCAGAATGGACATGCGTGCCATCTTTGGCACACATGCTGGATGCTGACCCCTGAAATACACAGTAGCTAATATAAAGCCTTTAAAAAAAAAAAGTCTTTAGAGGTGATCCTGGCAATTACAGGTTGGTAGCCTAATTTCAGTACAAGACAAATTGGCTGAACTGAAAGTAAAAGACAAAATGATCAAATGCACAGATTAAACATGATACGTGGGGCAAAGAGTCAACATGGCTTTTGTAAAAGGAAATAATGCCTCACCAATCTCTTAAAATTATTTGAAGGTGTTAATAAGCATGTAGATATAGGTGATTCAGTGTATATAGGGTATACAGAGTTTCAAAGAGCCTTGACATGTCCCCTCATTGAAAGCACTTCAGGAAAGTAAGCAGTCATGGAATAAGACTAAGGAAGGTCCTCTCGTGTATCAGTAACTGGTTAAAATATAGGAAACAAAAAGGTGGAAACAAATAATTAGTTTTCACAATGAAGAGAAGTAATTAGAAGGGTTCCCCAAGGATCTATACTGGGACCTGTGCTGTTCAACATATTAATACATGTTCTCAAAAAAGGGGTAAATAGTGTGGTATCAAAACTGGAATATGATACAAAATTATTTAAGTTAGTTAGTTCAAAGCTGATTGTGAACAATTACAACCGGGTGAGTAGACAACGAAATGGCAGATGTAATTCAATGTTGAGAAGTGCAAAGTAATGCACATTGGAAAAAATAATCCCAGCTGCATATACAAAATGATAGGATCTAAATTAGCTGTTACCACTATTAAAAAAAAAAAAAAAGATCTTGCAGTCATTGTGGATATTTCTGCTCAATGTACAGTGGCAGGCAGAGCAAGCTGACAATATTAGAAACCATTAAGAAAGATGGATAAAATGGAAAATATCACAATGCCACTACTAGATACATTCACACACCTTGATTACTGCATGAAATTCTGGTAATGCCATCTCAAGATATATATTAGAATTGGAAAAGATGCAGAGAAAGGCAACAAAAATGATGGGGGTATAGAACAGCTTCCATATGAGGAGGGATTAAATTGACTAACTGTTCAGTTTAAAAAAGAGATAATTGGGGGAGGGGGGTGATAGAAGTCCATAAAATCATGAATGATGTGGAGAAAGTGTTATTAACCTTTTTACGTAACACAAGAACCAGGGATCTGTCAATGAAGTTAATAGGCCACCAGTTTAAAAACAAACAAAAGGACATACTTCATCAGATAATACAATCAACCTGTGGATCTTATTGACCGGGCATGTTGTGAAGGCCAATAACTGGATTAAAAAAAAATTAGATAAATTCATGGAGGATAGGTCCATCAGTGCCTATTACCCAAGATAGTCAAGGATGCAACCCCATGGTCCACATGTCCCTAAACCTCCAACTGCAAGAAGCTAGGATTGGACTACAGGGGATAAACACTCTAAAATACCCTTCTTTGTTAACTTCCTCTGAAGCGTTTGGCACTGGCCACTACCAGAAATAGAATACTTGGACTAGGTGGACCATTGGTCTGACCCAATATGGCTGTTTTCACATTCTATGTATACAAGTTATGAATTTTGGTTGATATTATGAAGTTGTTCTATGAAAAGAATTATGTAATTGAATGCTCCTATGTAAATATGGAATGCCCCTTTGCTGACAGGGCTGTAAGCATGTCTCTGCTTGTCTGTTTGACCAAGGACAATGGTTGGTTATTAGATCTTAAATGGTTGCCCATTCAAGTGGAATCACCTGCATAATAATGGTTGGGTGAGGCTGGTGAAGGGAAGAGAGTAGAAAGTTCCCAAATTTAGGACAAAAAAGCAGGCTAGTCTACACTCCAAAGGCTTTGCCAGTAAAGCTATGCTAGTACAGCTATATCAGGTGATCCAAGCCACCAAGTGGAGCGTGGCAGAGCAGATTCACTCCTGCCTTTTTTCAAGCCTGCAAATAGTTCAGAGACCTTCTGCCAATAAAACACCCCATGCAGTTCATTTACAATATTCATTTCACACACCTCCCCCACCCCACTTACACGCTACATCACCTTACACGTACAGTCCTTAGAAGTTCTCAGCTCCTAAGGCCAAGAGGGGAATTCACTCAACACACTTCTGCTTCCCCCTTCTTTTCTGTGCCTTTTGTATCATCTGCCTAATGAGCTAATTAGCCTCTTAGTTCTCCTCAGCCTCTCTCCAGCCCTCTAGACCAGTGGTTTTCAAATCCCAGGTTGGGACCCAGTACTGGGTCATGGACCCTCAAGTACTAGGTCGTGGAGCTCTTTGCTGCTACCGCCAAAAGACTGGAATGCATTGCTGAAAGATTTAACTGTTGGTCGCAGACATAAATTATTATTTTTTAAACTGGGTCCCAAGGAAAAAAAGTTTGAAAACCACTGCTCTAGATACAGCTCTTCTTAGGTAAGGTCTACTCTAGAGTAATTAAATTAGAGTTGTAATGACCAGACTGCTGGGCCAGCACTCTGTCACATGGAGACAACTTATACATGCAAAAATAGTCCCCAAATGACATAAGCTACACCTTCAAAAAGACTCTGTTGCCAACATAGCTATACCAATAAAGGATGTATTTTTTCCACATCCTTGATCTTCATAACAATGCTAACAAAATGTTAGCATGTAGACTTGGTCTGAGATGATAAAGACCGGGTTTAAAATGACTCATGGGGAAGGTCCTCAAAGCAATACAGGAAGCTTTGTACAGGAGAGTGGCAGAAACTGGTATGTATGTATAGTAGGCGAGCCCAATTTAACTGCAGAATCAACCAAGGTCAAAGCAGGCTCACCTGGAGAGAGAACAGAAAGATCTCCATGACTGAGAAGTTAAGCCAGGAGCTGCAGCAGAAGGATGATGGGCATGTTCTAAGAACTCTGTCATCAGCTCAAAGAATTATTCAGAGTGGTGAAAAAAATTGAGGCAGGGAAATGTGTTTAGAGTTTGTTTTTTTAATAAATCTGTGTATTTTGGTCATTAAGTAAAGAGCAATCCTGGGCAAAGCCTGTTGGTGTATATTGTGTTACAGCTGCACTGTGCCTTTGAAAAGCTAACCTGTGAACCCAGGACACCCACATGGCAGAAGCTCTGGGAGAGGCCATGTTTAAGTAACAGGAGAATCTGAGGGGGTCAGCATTGGTCCCAGGTAGCTGGACTGTAAAATCTCAGCCCTCAGAAGGGGTCTGTGATCCAAGTGAGTGCCTAAAGACACCATGCAGTGACAAGACTTTTCTCAGACTCTGGATGCTTACAGCACCTAAGGATTCAGCAGATGAATCCCTTCACAGAAGTCTCATGAGCATCCAAGAGGGGATGCCCAACTCAATATGCCACAGCCTTTAGCTGTAGTTCACCAGTCTGAATTCAGCCTACGTGAGTAATAGCTGAAAGCTTCCAACAGCCACCGTGAAAATGATTTTGGTGGTCTGAGTTTTGTGCCCACGGACTATGCACTTTCTGTAAACTCTTGCTATCAGTTTTCACAGCGATCAAGGTCTGAATAGCTCTTGTGGTAGTTTGGGGTTGACCCTGCGTGTTGGCCTCGGCAGGGGGCCACACTGCTTTGCTACACAGGCAGACCCAAAGTCAGTCCCCCCCGATGGGGCAGAGCAGGTCAAGGACCACAGTCTATACATCCAGGCCCTCCATCAGGGCAGGCAGACCAGACAGATTAAGGCCCAGATCTCAGGCTGGGCAAGGCAGCCAAAGACAGTCCAAGCACAGGTTCTCACGCTGGACAGGGAGATTAAAATCATTTGTAGCCCTGGCCCTTTAAGCAGAGCCAGGCAGGCCAAAGCAATCTATGGCCCAGCTGCTCCAGCTGGGCAGGGTAATCAAACCATCTCTTCATAGCCCTCACACAGGACAGGGCTGAAAAAAGCAGTCCAAGGCCTGGGCACTCACACAGCACTTTGTAACCCTGGCCCTTCATGCAGGGTCAGGCAGGTAGGCAGTCTCAGGCCCATGCACTCAGGCTGGATGGGGCAAGTAAAGCAGTTTGTAGCCCTGGCCCTTCAAGCAGGGTAGGGCAGGGAAGATGTCTAAGGCAGCAGAACAGAGCACCCAGCACCAGCATATTGAGGCTTAGCAGGCCAAAGGGGCAGTCATTCCAGAATTGGAGTGGCAATGGGGGGGGGGGGGGGGGGCGGGACACAGACCACCCAACTCCACTGCATCCCAGCCCAGGCCCTAGCAGAGGCCACTAGGGTGTCAGCAGGGCTCTGCCAAAGTATGCTGACAGGTATCCCAAGATTAGCCAAGCTGGACTGAGGCCAGCTATCCCTCGGCCACTTCCTCCACCTCTCTACCCAAGTACCTGTAACCCAAGTCAGAGTCTACTCCCTCAGGGTAGATGGCAAGGGGCAGCAGCAGGCAGGGTTAGGCAGCTCCCCAAATTGTTGCTGGCAAGTGGCTCCAGCAAGTTGCAGATGGCAGCAAAGCAGCTCATCCCCATCACTGGCAGCAGGTAGCCATTCCCACTCACTATGGCTGGGTAGCTCTGGCAGTCCCTTGAGGCTCCCACCCATTGGTGATCTCAGGGGGAGAATCATCCTTCTTCAGTAGTTTCTTCCTGACTGAGCTGCTGCTAGACCTGGCTTTTGTACTACAGTTTCCTGTCCCACCCCTGCATTTCTGGGTCAAAAGCAGTGTCTCCTCCAGGACTGCTCACCAAGTGGTGTGTGCCAGTCCCTCGGCATTGGCCTCTGTAGGAGGCCACATCCCTTTGCTACAGTCTAGAGACTGAACTATCTTCTCACCCCTGAGAAAGGATCCCTCGTAGTAAGGCTAAAAGCATACTGAGATACATTGGCTGAGACAAAGTGGAGGAGCAGATACTGTTTGTGGTGGTTGTGCTGACAGAGGACTTAATTTTCTAATATTGTTAAGCTGGTACCTTTCACAGAAGATGAATTCACAAAGAATTAGAAAACCAGAAATGTGATTTCTGCTCAGAAAACTGAACTGCAGCTTGTCTCATTATTTACACCATTCCCCAGGGAATGCAAAGTAGATGTAAAACACTACCAGTCTGATTCTGATTTCCCCTTCAGGCACTGGATGCCATGCTGGTCATGTAAAGAGACCTTAAGGCAGATGTAAATATTTTATCCCATTTTAAGGGCTCTTTAAATGGGCACAGTGGTATAATGAAGACTTAGGGTAAATAAGAATTGGGTCCTATTATTCTCATTTATTAGCATTTTACACATACTTTGCTCTTACTTTGTAAAGGGATAAATTGGATGCAAGGCAATGAGGAATCAGGACCACATTTCAATAAAGGGAGAGGGATTATGCAGAGAAATTTGTGGGTATTTTCTGACATTTAGTGAACTGTCATTTACATAGCTATGGAGAAGAAAAATTATTAGTCTGTTTTGCTAGCATGATTGCATGTTTGGGTTCTTATGATGCACTTTGAGTTTAATGCTGAGTAACTAATAAATTACCCATGTAGTTTCCATTTTCAATTGCTAGTTTTTTGGGATGTGTGAAATAAGATACAGCTGATGGGGAAGTGCATAGGCTCTGATGGCTTCTGTCCATGAGTGTATTTTCCTGGACACTTGCTGTTCTGAATCATCACAATCTAAGTAAGAAGAAACAGTTGTGCGGTATAACTGAGGGTATAATTGAAGGAATTTACATAATGGATTCATTACTAAGATGGAAACAACTCAATCTAGCATTTCCTTTTTCCATTCTCCTGCTACAATAGTGAGACAGGCAGCACTGGGTTTTTACAAGCCCTATTAATTTCCTAATTGCTCAGTCCTGCAAGTATTATGTTCTCTATAAACTCCCAAAGCCACAACTATTGCAAGATCAAGTCTTTAAGTGGGAAATAGAAATGATCTATATCTCCCATGTATTGGCATCCATGTGCTCTTTTAATGGATTTGTTTCCATTTTTAAGAAAGGGAGAATTTGGTTGAAGCAATTACCTAAGGGGTCACTGTAACTTTTAGATATAGGCCTCCTTCTCCAGTCCATTGTTACTTTATGCCCAACTCTAATGGACTTACAACAGCATAAAACTAGTGTGATAGAATGGAGGAAAAGGACTGCAATCTATACTATTTATGTCAAACAAAACTTTTTGAAAAAGCAGTGCAGAGCATTTTAAATGGGGCTTCCCATCAGACAGGACTAGATTCTGAGTGCAGGCTTTATTGAAGGATGATTTTCCCAGTGCCCAAAATCTCTGACTTGGAGAAAGAGCTATATAATAAATCTATTTGAAGACTTTACCCTTAAAGCTGCTGAGCACTCACATCGCACCTGACCAGAGCATCAAGTGCAAAGTGCCCCTCAGAGCCGAACAGTTTTGAACTGGCCATCTACCCCTGTGTGCTGAATGGCTCATGTGTCACTTTTTTTAAAACTTTGTTAAACTTAGAGACCAAATTCTGTTTTAATTTACCTGTCCTCTCCCCTCTAGTGACTGCCCTGGGATAGAATGGAGTGTGATGTGAGCATAAATGGGGCAACAGCTGCAGTGAGTGAATTCCAAACCTCACCCTAGAATAAGATATTTTGATATGAATCAACAAGGAACACTATAAGCCTTTTACAAAATGTGACTGGTGTTTCCATTGCATATGACTATCTTGAATCCTTTTGGCATTCTTGTAAAAACAGAATGGACTGAAGTCCCCCTCAGTGTAAATGAACTGACTTTTTTTATCATCATGAGAAAAATGAAGAATTTGGGCCAGAGTGTACACATTTCAGAGCTATACTGAAATTACTTATGCAAAACAAGTCTGAGATCTTCTACAAGCAATTTGAAAGCATTACCTGAGGGTAGAAAGAGAATAAGATGAGCAGGATTTGGCCCTAGGTCTGCAAAAAACTCAAATTATATACATCATGTATGTGTGTTTGATAATATAGTTCGTTATACTAGCTGAGCAAGACGCATTTGAAAAAAATCTCTTTCAAATTAATTCCTCAAAAAGCTTTAATTCCAATTCTTTCCCCATTCCAATTCACCACAACTTCAGCTTCTTGCCATTCAATTCTTTCTTAAACCTTGCTTCATTAAGACATTATTTTGATAAGAAAAAGAAAGAAAGGGGGGAGAATAACAGGCCCTCCTCAGTTCTCTCTTTCCCACTAAGACTTACCTTCTATGTGTTTTTATTTTAAATTGTAAGCTTTTGTGAATACTTATTTTTATGCACTTCACAGGGTTCATCATATTGACATTAAACAATAACCACCATGTCCACTCAGTTTGTAGTCAGGCTGTTGCCATGTGCCATTGTCCCTATGCCTTTGACCACAAAAGACAAGCTCTCCTTGGTGCAGACAGCTGTTCTCTTTACTTACAGTGACTAAACCCACATTCCATACAGAAGTCAGCCCTCCTGGCTCTGGGCACTGACTGCCTTGCCTTTGCTGGCTCCACCACAAACTGGCTGTAAAGCCCCATCTCTGACCACATTCCTCCTTCATGCTTCTGCCCCACCCAACTTATATACTGCAGCTGTTTTTAATTGGCCCTTTGCTCTCTCCTGGTCTGGCTTTACTCAGCCACTCCACCTGTGGGCCCCGTGGACTGGTGGCTCTTGCAGCTCAGGCAGCTGCAGGGGAAGGTTAGCTCTGCCCCAGTCTGCTACACAGGCCTGTAACTAAGATAATTCTGATAGGTGGGTTTCTAAGGGATTACCCATGAACCATCTCCTAACATGAATGTATCTTTGAGTGGTTAATATGATTCTTTTGTGAGTTGAAAAGCAATTAAATTGTTTTTATTTTCCCATTACCTTAAATTATTATCTCAACATATATTCTGTACTATGAGATCTTGATATTACAGTATCTAGGAGTGATACGTCTCTACAAATGCAACTGACTAAGGACCTTCATATAAATCTCAGATTCAGCAAAGCATTTAAACCCATGCTTAAGTCCCATTGATTTAAATGGGATTTAAACATGTGATTAAGATCCCAGTATCGCAAAGCACTTCAGTACGTGCTTAATTTTAACTATCTGTCTAAATTATCCCTATTCATCAAATACTTTAAGCATGTGCTTAAGTGCTGTGTTGAATTGAGGCCAACATGCTTTGTTGAATAGAGACAGGATTACTCATGTGCTTGAAGCTGAGCATCTGCTTAAGTGCTTTAGTGAATTTGGGCTCCAGTGGTAATTCTGGGTAAATAAAAGGTTATTTCTGTAGTTTCAGCTAAAGAGACTATTGAGAGTTGAGGCTAAATGGTTTAGTACATGTGGTTAGGGTTGAATTTGCTGCAGAGAAGGTTGTGTGTAGTACAGGCTCTATCTCTGCAGGAAGAAAACCTTATTTTGTTTAGGGTTGCTGTGAATATTATTATCAGTTGAAGAGTGCCTCCATGTAGAATTAAGGTAAAAGACCAGCAGGGACTATGGTTTTTATTCCCTGGTTTCCCCATTATAATTTTGATAGTAAGGAATCTGAGAAGCATAAATTAGCACTAAAAACTTATGGCAATAATCAGAGCTAAGCAAATAATTCAGAATATACCATTTATTGGATGATTTTGCCTCTTTCTGGACAGATCAATTTTTGCTAATGTTTTCATTGCCTGACCATTTTTCTTCAAGTTTCATTCTGCCTGAAGTCTGCTATCTGAAATTCAAAAACTAAAACTCTGCTGTGTTGCTTAATTACAATTGGACACGTTAGTCACATAGCATTATTTTTGTTCCCAGATTTCATGAGATTTCTAGTATAAATGCTTACAGAAAGAAGCCATGAAACTTGCTGTCCTTGACTGACCTTAAAATTTGCTTTGTCAATATTAATATAGGTTAAATTCACTTACATGACTGTTTGCAGAGAGAAAACACAGCTAAAGTTTAACTGGTTTAAAGTTCAAATGAAATTTTTAGGGAAAAAAAGATTATTCTCCTTGCTAACTCCAGAACAAAATATTTCTTCACATAGGTAATCAGTTGGAAGATTTTATATAAAAATATAGTCAAATATAATCATCTGATGGGAAGGGATATAAGTCTGAAGACTAGAGTCTAACTCTTAAATTTATATTTGGTAGGTGTTAAATTATAGCTGTGACACATGGAGATTCAAACAATCGATCATAAAGAAGCTACAATCCCTTTAATGATGGTGTTATAGAATTCTGAAAATATCACAGATATACCCCACACCCACAAAAAAGTATTGGAACTCAGCAATTGCTAGTCAGGGATCTTAGGAAAAGAAATATTTGATTTGCAGAGCACATTTAAGGGATTCAGCAAGTGGTGCACGTTCACAAGCATTGGAAGAACACAAGGTAAAAGAAGATAATCTTGAATGGACGATGCGGTATTCTAGGTGGATCAAAAGGATTATCCATTCACCAAAAAATTAGCAGAGATGGAGAGGGAGATGCATCATAAGAAGTAGTTATCCATATCTGAATTATTCTAGCATTTAAATTGTATTATAAAATAGGTCCTGATAAGCTTCCTCCTAACAGTTATGCGCTATAGACTAAGTCTATGCAATTTTCTTTCTATTGCTATACCCAATGAGTTGTGTTCAAGTTTTTTGTTTATTTGGTCTTCCATAATGTTAAACAGTACCAGAGGAGACTACTTGTGCCAAGAGATTGGCTCAGTCCAGAGTGACCCCATGACTGGGGCACAAAAGTGGCTTAAGGACAGTGGCTTTAGATGTCACCTTTCCTCAGAAGCCCTTATTATTCATCTGCCATATCTAAGAATTGGGTCACTTGTGTTTATGTCCATACAGACACCGAGTAAGCACAGGTTCCTATTTTGAAAGATTGGATCATATAAAATAAACTTAACAGGTACATTTTCAAATGGGTCTCATTCTGATCGTCATTTGTGCGTGAGAAGTTTATGATGTTAAGTCTAATTACCCCATTGTATAGAGAGTACAATTTATGCATATGTATATACAGGAAGTCTAAAAACAGAGCCATGCTATGAAGACCTCAATTTGGTTTTGCCTGAACAGACTGCCTGGGAACAGTGGGGGGCGGGGGCGGGGGGGAATCAAGAAAGGATCTCAAGACTTGACACACAAAAATTGCACATGCAAAACTACATGCACAAATTTGGAGGCCAGTGTGAAATTCTTTTGATCCACAAAGGACTTTAACTTAGGAAAGGTTTGGTAACAGAGCTGCAACCAAGCCGAAATACTATTTACCATTACTAGCTACTAATAATTATAGTATGGCTCATGGGAAATAGAAGGAGTCTTGTTCCCCGTTCCAAGGAGCTTACAGTCAGTCAAATTCTGTGACTGCTACCTGCACTACTAGCAAATAGTTTGGCTGACAAAATCTGGCCCACTATAAATAATCTCAGGTTGCTTCTATTTTGTATTTCCCGCCCCGAACCTGAATCTCAAAGTAGATGGAAGGACAGGATATATGGCAAACTCAGACAAAAGGAAGATGAATAAACCAATGCAAGAAAAAGTGAGAGAATTTTCAGTGATCAATCAACACAATCTAATTAGAGCCATACTGTTTTATATCCTACTTCCCTACCTAAGAATCATTAAGCATAATAACATAAAGATCAGTGAGACAGTGGGAAACAAAGATAAGTGGAAAAAGTTCCATAGGCTATGTCTACACTGGCAATTTAAGTCGATTTAAGGAGGCTTAAGTTGACTTAAATTAAGCCGCGTCCACACTAGGCTTTCATTAAGTCGACTTAAGAAAATCCTTAAGTTGACTTAATGAAAGCTTAAGTCGACTTAATAACTACCAATCTTTAGGTCGACTTAAGCCTCCTTAGGTCAACCTAGCCCTTCCATAGGTCGACCTAAGCCAAGAGTGGACGCCTAAGTCCTCTTCGTTAAATTGACCTAAGGGCAGTTAGTCCATTTTGTTAAGTTAACCTAAGTCAACTTTAAGTGTTGCAACTTGGTTAAGTCAACTTAATAAGATCGACTTTAAGTCGACTTAAAGTCAACCTTATTAAGTCGACTTAACAAAGTAGACCTAACTTTTCCTAGTGTAGATATAGCCATAGTGTCTTCTTGTAGCAGTGGGATGCTCAAAAATGAATGGTTCACATGTATTTTTGCAACAGATCTGTCCCTGAAGAGAATTACATATAAATCAAAGATGTCCCCCTTTCTGGGGACACAGAGACGGAATGGAATATGAGGGAAAGAAGGAATTGAAAGAGATGGTGTAACTTGATAAGATTAATTCCAGTTTCGATCTATTCTGACATGATGAGCTTGCAAGAAGGTACAAAAGGGGGGAAAAAATCACATAGGCTGGATGGACCACAGAATGGTGCAGAGTAGGATTCATACAGTGTAGTGATTCATGACCCTGGATGAAATGATCAAAATGGCAGCTTGGGAGAGGTTGGAAGATGTTGCTGACTGGGTGGTAATGAAGGGACCATGTGCTTCCTAGTGGAACTTGGACCTCCTCTTGGATGGTTCTGTCATTATTCAGGAGGTAAATACTGATCCGGGCTAGACCACCGGGCTATATTTCCTTTTTGTTGTAGGATAAATGCTAAAAAAACTCAAGCTCACACTGAAGTCTTTGAGAGACTGCAGGGTGCTGTCCATAGTATCACTGAAAAGATTGGATCCTTTGAAAGGAAGATCTTCCACCATATTTTGCACTTTTCTAGGGAGACAAGAGGACAACACCTATGAAGCTTGACACAACTATGATAGTAGCCATAAAACGAGAGGCTGAATCAGCTACATCAAGAGATGCTCGGCAATTGTCTGGCCTTCTGAAGTGAGGGCTTGAAACTGGCTCTTTTAATCCTGTGGCTGATGGTCAATACATTGACTGAACTTTGTGTAACTGATATAGTCATATTTCGACAACAAGGCTTGATAGATGGTGACCTTGAATAGTAATACCGTCGAAGAGTAGCTTTTATGGCCAAGAATGTCCAATAATTTAAATTTGTTTGTTTTATCATGAGGAGTAGATCTCAGTGTTGTCTTTTTCTTTAACTAGCTGTGCTGACCACCAGGAAGTTAGAGGTGGGATGATAAAAGTATTCCAAGACCTTCACCAGCATATAATACTTTGTCATCCCTCTTGTACATAGGTGAGATGGTAGCAGATGTCTGTTATATGTTACAAGCAGATATCAGGAAGGCATCATTAATAGGCAGGGCTATCTTGCTTTGAGACATGGCATGCAGAATATATATCAAGGAGCAATATGCCTCCTGGATCTCCTTTAGAGAAATTTGTAAAGTCTTGGCCATCCTTATAATCAATTCTTAAAAAACCTTGAAATAACCCATTTAGGGTGAGAGAGAAAGGGCATAACTTCCTCACCTGATGAGGAAGAGGATTTAATGGAAGGAAGTGCCATCTCCTCAGGTCTTAGCTCTTGAGCCTCTACAAGATCTCCCTGCAGAAGAGGGACTTCCCAGGGAAAAGGTTCTCTGCATATTGATGGCTACACCTCTTGATCGGTCCTCTTACAAGAGGGCTCAAGGTTTCCAGAAATCCCACTGTGGTGGCCCCCTTATTTGATTTAAGCTAGATAAATTTTAAAGGGGTTTACTAAGGGTTTTGTTGCATTTGAATTGTGTCTGATTCTACTATACAGCATCATAGTTATGTATGGATATTGAAAAAAGCAAGCTTAATATTATAAATAAAAATCATCCATCCCTTAAAAAATCTGCTACTATATTTAAGTCTATGATTTCCAGGAATGGAGCTCAAAGCTTTTCCTAACTGTAATGTTTATATGTAGACTTTTACTGCCTGATTTCAGATTACAAAGAAATATAACACATCATACTTGTTTTCACTGGGTGGCTATCCTGTACAATAAGTCCTTTACCAAAAAGCATGAAACACTCACAATGAATTATTAGAACACTATAACATTGTTCTCACCACACATACGTATAGCAAATATTATCTTCTTATGCAAGGGGGCTGCTTCCTCTGTATATTCAGAAACATATCTGTTGATTGTATTAATAAAAATAATTTTTCATTGTATCTTACTCCTGTTAGCCTTATAGTAGAAGCAATATTAAGTGCCTGTGAGCTGGATTCTATTCCTTCTTGTGCATGATGAATAGAATTGTTTACTAAGTTAATCAGTTAATCTTTGCAAAACCACTGAAGAAAATAAGAGTTGTACAGTTATCTAACAGCCTAACTTGCACTGCAGATTCTTTATAACTGATGATATAATGTAAAGAAAGAACTTAGTTTCATTGCTCATTCTCAGAAGGAGTTTTGCTGGGCTGGCAGTCAGGACACATTTTTTCCCTCTTATAACCTGTGGTTTTTATTCTGGAATTGCTGAGACACAGCAAATGTGAAACCCTATTTTGCCATTTTTAGTCATTTTTCAGATTAAAGCTACACTCTGAATGTTCTTGAAGAGGATAAACTCTTCCTAACCTCACTGTTTATAAAGCACGGCTGCTCACATTGTGCATGCTGCTGCCTCTTTTCCACCTGACCTACTATTGTTTCCTGCTCTACCGTCACAGCTCAAAGAGAAGAACAGAAGATAAGAACTGATATAGTAGAGTGGCTGGGGGCTATTAAAAGCTACATTAAATAAATGAACTATTGTTAGCTATCAGTCGAATTGGTGCCAACCAGCTAAATTAATCACTTTGAAAAACTAAACAAAAAAGGGGTTTAATTTGACATGACTGTTTGACTTTCCACTTTTTTCTTTTGGAAGGAACCAAAGCTTGGTTTACATACCATACCAGCCAAAGTACAAACACCACACGTCTATTTGTTGCCTGTCCCTGGCTAATACATCAAGCCCTTCCATTTTTGACTTATATTATTTGCTATTAGAAATGTTAAGCATATTTCCATAAAACTACAAGAAAGCCCCTTCATAATTCACAAATAAAACTTCTCTGTCCTCTTAAAAAAAAAAACCCAACTGGCTGCTTTTCTTTGCCCATTTTGCAGTCAATAAGCCCAGAGGGATATTGAACAAAGATAGCTAAACAATTTCATTTCATTTAGCAGTTTACTTGGGCCCTACAATCTCCTGGGAAAAATGAAGAGGTGGAGAAGCAGGGTTGTGGTAATAAAATATTTTAAATAGTGAATTTGGCTTACCTGTATAAGAGTGCATCTACACTAGTAAATTAAGTCAACTTAAGCATGCCTAAATCGACTTAATTTACTCTGCGTCCACACTAGCATTTCCTTAAGTCAACTTAAGCTGCTGCTTAAGTCGACATAAGGAAATTCAAAGTCGACTTTACAAAACCTCCTATAAAGTTTACTTTGACGCCTAAGTCGACTTTTTAAGTTGACTTAAGCTGTGTAGATGCCCTAAGTCAACTTAGGGCACAGGGTAAGGGAGCTTTCTTCTCGCCGGGACACTCAGGTCCCAGCAAGAAGGGACCGCGGGGCTTCCTTCTCGCTGAGATTGCTGGCTTCCTTCTCGCCGGGACCACTGAGTTCCCGGAGAGAAGGAAACCCCGCGGTCCCTTCTTGCCACGACCTGAGCAGTCCCGGCGAGAAGGAGGGACCACGGGGCTTCCTTCTCCCCGGGACCCACGCTCCAGCTGCTCAGCAGCCGGCAGCTGGAATGCGGGTCTCCCACTCTTCCTCCTGGCTGGACCACTCGGGTCCCAGCTAGAAGAGTTCCCTTCTGCCTGGGACCTGAGAAGTCCTGAGCAGAAGGGAGCTCCACACTCCCTTGTCCCCCGGACCGCTCAGGGGCTTGCTGGCTCTCCCTGGACCGAACTAGTGAACTTAGAGAGTCTAGTATAGACTCTCTAAGTCGAGTTAGTAAGGCCCACTTTAAATCGACTTAGCAGTCCTGTGTGGACTCTCTAAGTCGACTTAATAAGATCGACTTAAAGTTGACTTATTAAAGTCGACTTTAAGTCGACCTAAATTCCCCAGTGTAGATAGAGCCTATGATGTTAATGGAGGAGTAAATCATTAAAGCAGGTAAAGCAAGTAAGGCAGGTAGGAGGGCAGCTGCCTCACCACGTACAGTTTTGCATTTCTCCACTTCAGTAAGTTTTTCCTTTTTCTAAATGCTTTTTATAATAAACACTCTGGGCCAAATTTTCCACTCAGTTACAGCATACAACCACATTGGTATCAGTGACTGGCCTGCTATAACTTAAAATATGATTTGGCCCTTTACATTTATACCACACAATTCACTGAAGGATCATAAAGAACTAGACACTGATTCCAGCCAAATCCCCAGATCCAAAAATGCTCCCAAATTTTGGGAGGGTTCAGATCCAGCTTTGCAGCCCAACCCCATTGCTGATACACATCAGGCACATCTTCCAGAAACCAAGAGGTGCAGATTTTTGGAAATATATTTTCCCAGTCTGACTCCTTATGTAGATGGAGAATTAAAAAAGAAAATTAAAAAATACTGCAAATTGTCTTGAGTTTGCTTCAAAATCAAAGTCTGATTCAGAATAGTCATATAATTGAGGCTTTAGAATCTAAGAATGCAACAGTTCTGAATATTTATTAAGTTTTCTACTGTATGAAAATCCAGTTTTATCATCGGTTTTTCATAGGAAAATATGTTCATAGGAACTTAAAACAGTCAGTTAAAACTGCAGCTCTAGTAAAAGATTAAAATATTATTGTGGTACCTGTTATTTAACCAATTTTCTACTCTACTACTAGTCTAATCACTACTAAACAGAATATCTTAGTTTTTTAAATTGATCTATCATTCAGTTTATATCAAGAGACATATTTCTGGAAGTCTTTAAGTGAGAAACTAAAATTGTCCATAAATAAGGCAGTGAGGAATAATTAAGCATTTAGAAAAAAACTTAGCAATGGTTATTTTCATGTAGTGATCTCCATTGTGGTAACTTTCTTACTGAAGAGTCTACTGTCCTCTCAAAAGTCGAGAAAACATGCCATGGTGGAAGACCAAAATTCACTCTCAAACAGCATGGATACACCACAGATTTTGAAGATTGATTCTATGGACTGAAAAAGCAGTGATAGTTGCAGCGCACAATGGAAATGGATTTGTGTCACTGAGATTTAATAAGATTTCATTGGTTTACCACAATTTTCTGTTACCATTAATAGTCTTGACTAAAAAAACAGGAAGGAAGGTTGATCATATGGTATAGAATGGCTGAGGAGAAGCAAGTCCTAAACTGACTCACTGTCTTCGTTTTCCTTTCTGGCATTCCAGAAAGATCAGGGAAGGGGGGAAGTATGAAATTATAGGGATAAAAAGTTGAATTTATACATTCTAACTACAGAGTGCCACACTCAACCCACACAGCGCTGAGCTGTAATGCACTTCTACAAGGTAGGAAAAGAGTACTTATATAGGAATCGGCCTTTAAAAACTTGTATACAAAGACAGTGTGCAGCAGGCCATGGTGTAAATCTACAGCACACTAATTGACAACATAGACCTGCTGCTACATACTAAAAGTTCCCCAGCATTATTCTTTCTTTTCAGTGTATTCTACGTGTCCACGAATATCCAAATATATGCTACAAGCATATCACAGATTTATAGGGTAGGGGATCTCAAACACGAGGAGACCTGGGATCCAGGGGCTCCCAACCCCTGGCCCGCGGGCCAAAGTGGCCCGCAGATGCTTTTCAAATGCCGAGTTCCTCCGCTGCTTGGGAGCTCAGTGTCGGCATGTCTTCCACGCCGCATCGCCACCCCCCACCCCGAGTGTCCTCATCTACTGCCGGCAGTGTCGGGGAGGAAGCGTCATCAGGCAGTGCCAGGGAGGACTCGGAGGAGCCGAACTGCCACCCAGAGGGGAGCCGCGCCACTCACAAGAGAGAACCAGCCTGGCTTGCAGAGGCAGGGGAGCGCAGCGGGTCTGGCCACAGATTAGTGCCTGGGTCCAGGACAAGGCTCAGGTGCGGGGGCTCAAAGGAGGATGGCCTGGAGGTCTGGGGAGGGTTCATGGGGGGCACTGTGCTGGGAGAGGTCCAGGGGGTCCCTGGAGAGGGAGGGGACTCTGCTCGGCCCATTTCCTGCCCAGTCCCAACGTGAAGCTGGGAGCCAGGCTGTGGCTGCTTGCCTCCCCTCCAGGCTTGGGGATACATGCAGCCTTTTGAAAACCAACCAACCAACCAACCAACCAACCAACCAACCAACCAACCAACCAAACATCTTTTTAAACAATTTAATTTTATTTAAAAACCTAAAACCTTTCTAAAAAATGTCAATTAAATCTAATTCAAATTTAATTAATCAAACTGAAATTAATTTTAATTAAAATCAATTTGAATTCAATTAATTAAAATTTTAATTAAATAAACTGGTGGTCCTTCAAGGTTTTAAAAATTATATTTTTGGCCCTGAAGCCAAAAAACGTTGGGAACCACTGGCTTATAATGTAAAATTTTAAGTGTGTTTATTTGTTTACTCTTTGACTTTCTGATGATTCTCCCATCTTGAATGGAAGTAATTCTAAAAGTAAATGTGTGTTTTGGCTCTTGGAAAGACATCATAAGGCTATCCAGCAGCGCTGGCTCTAGCTCTAACTCCCCCTCGTGTTTGAGACCCCTACCCTATAAATCTGTGATATGCTTGTAGCATATATTTGGATATTTACTGAATTTTCGCTAGACTTGTTAATCTCTGAAAAAAAATTTCTTTGCTTGGCAAACGCTGCTTTAAGTTGCTGAACTTTTTCCTCTCAGATTTTTCCAGTGAATGCATCATATTTTTCACGGTGCATTGTGTCATAATGCCGACGCACGTTATAGTCCTTGGGAACAGCAATCGTTTGCTGACAAATGAGGCACTGAATTTTATCTTCTACCTCTGTGATAAAATATAAATTCTCCCATTTGTCTTGGAAACCTCTTTTCTTCTACGAGTGTTCTTTTTCTCGATGCTGAAGTTATTTCTGTGGGGTTTTAATATAATATAAAAAACACTCAAAGGCACCTCACACAAACAATAGATGAAAACAATACAAAATCTGAAAACAGCCAGAGCTCAAGGATGAGAAAAAGACAGAAACAGCAAAAACATTTTCAGTGCCCCTAGACTTAATACCTCTGAAAGGTACCACAACGGGACGTGACACATTTCAAGGCCTGGAAGAGTGCATTGAAAAAGCTGCGCTGCCATGGAACAAACTTGTATCTTTGGCTATGGACAGTGCGCCATCAATGTGCTCTGAAAACGTTGATGTGGTTGGAGTATTGAAGGCCAAACTGAACAGCCTCAGTATACCAGGGATTAACTTCACTAGTATACATTGCATTTTGCACCAAGAAGCCCTGTGTAGTAAAAGTATACAAATGAAAGAAGTCATGGATGTAGTTGTTAAAACCATTAATTTTATACATGCACAAGGGCTTAATCACAGACAGTTCACCTCCTTTCTAGCAAGTGTTGTCAGCGAATATGGGGAACTTCTGTATCACACCGCAGTTAGATGGCTGAGTTGAGGAAATGTTTTGAAGCGGTTTTTTGCAATTAGAGAGGAGATTGATTCCTTCATGAAAATGAAAAACAAGGAGGTTCCACGGTTGCTTACTCCACTTTCATCTGCAACCTTGCTTTTCTAACAGATGTAACTGACCACCTGAATACACTCACATTGAAGCTTCAGGGTAGTAAACAGTTGATAACACAGATGTATGACAGTGTTAAAGCATTCGAAGTCAAACTTACTTTATGGTGGAAACAGCTTACTGCTGGCAATTTGGCCCATTTCTCAACTGAATTCCTTAGGAAAAGTTGAATCCAAAACCTTGAAAGAATATGCAGATATCATTTCTAGCTTACTCAAACAATTTGATGTGCAGTTTAAAGATTTCAAGGCACTTGAACCGCATTTCCAACTTTTTTCCGCGCCATTTGCTGTAAAAATTGACAATGTTGCAGAAGAATTGCAGATGCAGTTAGTGAAGCTTCAGTGTGATACCATTTTGAAGCAGAAATATACAGATGTTGGAATTCCAGAATTCTACCTGTTCCTTTCACAAGAAAGATTTCCCATATTATTCTCTGCTTCTGCAAGGGTAATGGCAATGTTTGGAAGTACATACATATGTGAACAGTTTTTCTCCTCCATGAAAATTAACAAATCTGTGTAAAGGTCAAGGCTCACTGATGAACATTTGCAAGCAACACTGAGATTGGTTTCATCTCAGGATATCAAACCTAATATTGATGCTCTGGTTGATACAAAACGCTGCCAGCTAAGTGGCCAAAAATGAAATGACCGTCAAAATTAGCACTGACTTTTCACATTACTGTTTCAAAACAGTTAATAAATTGACTTTTACTAGCATAGTATATTACTCTTTAACTACGTCTACCCTTAGGGATTTAGGTCGACTTAAATATTGAGTTTAATAAGTCTAATATTGACTATACTAGACTCTCTAAGTCGACTAGTTAGGTTCAGGGAGAGCCGGCCCCGCATGGGGCTGGCTTTCCCCGAGGCAGCAAGCCTGGGACCGCTCGGCTCCATTCTGGTCGTGACTGCTCAGGTCCCGGGCAGAAGGGAGCCCTTCTAGCTGGGACCAAGTGGTCCTGGGGAGCAGGAAGCCAGTGGTTCCCCTCTGCCTGGGACCCCCACGGGTCCCGGCAAAAAGCGAGCCACCACTTCCTTCTTGCTGGGACCCGCAGGGGTCCAGCTAGAAGGGAGCGCGGACTTCCTTCTGCCGGGACCCCAGAGGTCCCAGCCAGAACGGAGCCCTGTGACTCCCTTCTGACTGGGACTGCGCTCCAGCTGCAAGGGAGCTGGAGGGCAGCTGTGCCGGCAATTGCCGGTGCTCCAGCTGCCAGGAAGCCCCCGGAGGCTTCCCAGGAGCTGGACAGCAGCCATGCCAGCAATTGCCAGCACTCCAGCTGCCGGGAAGCCTGCAGGGTCTCCCCACCAGCTGGAGCGCTGCTGTGCTGGCAATTGCCGGCACTCCAGCTGCCTGGAAGCCTCTGGGGTCCCCCCGCCAGCTGGAGTACCACTTTGCCGGCAATTGCTGGTGCTCCAGCTGTTTGGGGAGCCCTTTTTGCTGGGACCCGTGGGGGTCCTGGAGAGAAGGGAGCCGCTGGCTTCCTTTTTGCTGGGACCCACGGGGGTCCTGGAGAGAAGGGAGCCCCATGATCCCTTCTCCCCGGGACTGAGAAGGGAGCGGGACAAGCCGCTAGCAGCTTCCTGGGGAGGAGGGAGCAGGGGCTCCCTTCCCACCTTGCCCTAAGTCGAATAAGTCGATGAGGGTGTCCACACTGCTTAAGTCGACTTTAAATTTCCTTAAGTCGACTTAAGCAGCAGCTTAAGTCGATTTAAGGAAATGCCGGTGTGGACACAGAGTAAATTAAGCCAACTTAAGCCTGCTTAAATTGACTTAATTTACTAGTCTAGACACACCCTTTGTTTTTTACTACACTTTTGTATTGTTATATGAAAAGGTTTCAGTGACGTGGCCATTGAGACAATATCCTAGTCCTCATGCGGCCCTCCTGGTGATTTGAGTTTGAGACCCCTGCTCTAAGGTCAGAAGGGACCAATGATTGTCTAGTCTGATGTCTTGCATAATATAGACAAGAGAACTTTGCCTACCCACTCCTGTGACATACTGATTTTAGACCGCTGGATATACTGGTTTTAGATTAGCTTTCTGCAACCTAATTATCTATGATAAAATAATTCATATTAAAATCCATTTCCTCATTTTAGCTTACAAGAATTATGCCAACACTTAAAAAACACACCTCTTAAGCCAACTTCATTTAATTCTGTATGGACTCTTCAAGAACTAACCTTGGAGAAGGCAAAAGATTTTTATTTGGGACCTCTAGGAGCCATCATCAATGTAATTCATTTTACTTATTTGAAAATGAAAAGAGACAGCACATATCTTAAGAGTTTAAGAATCTAGGGGTACGTCCACACTGGAGCCTTAGGTCGACTTAAGGACAGATAAGCTGACCTAAAGACCGCTGCATCCACATTGGGTGCATATTAAATCAACTTAAGGGCTTCCTTAATCGACTTAATAACACAACCTCTGAAAGTCAATTTAACGACTAAGTTGACCTGATTAAGTTGACATAAGCAAGTGTAGACGGGGAGTGCCCTTAGCCGACCTAACTGGCCTCCAGGCCCTGGTGCAATGTGGGATAGCTATCCACAATGCACCACTCCTCCATCGACCTAGCACCTGCCAGTGTGGACGCTGGCAGTCGACTGGAGTTTTCAGTGGGGACTCTCTAAGTCGACTGAGCAAGGTCGACTTTAAGTCAACTTAAAGTTGACCTTATTAAGTCGAGTTAACAGAGCCTCCAGTGTAGATGTACCCTAGGGTGTTTGGGAGTCTCTTCTTTCCCCTAGTGTTGCCACACAGAAGCAAGTCAGAATCTAGGCCCTAGCATTTTCTAGAATCTTAGGCTTTGGGCTATTCAAATCACCCAGCTCTCTTACCTGGATACAGAGTTTTATATCCTGCCAAGTTGAAGTCTGACCATAGTTCCATTCTTTTGTTCACCTGTGCCATTAAGCAGTAAGCCCCAAGGGGATCGTATGCTACTCCTTTTTAAAGAAGAAGAGAGAAATGGCAGCTGCCACTGATGCTTTCTAAGGCCTTGTCTATACAAGAAAGTTATATCAGTTTAATTCAAGGTATAATCACTTTAGTTAAATTAGATTTAAATCTAAAAGAGGAGTGTCCACAAAATTCTTTTGCACTGGTTTATTTCATTGTAATTGATTATGACTCTGTTTAAGCTGAACCAAATTATGATGGTCTAAAATTGGAGCAAGAATGTCCACATGGCGGGGGGGGGGGAGGGGGTTTGCTGCTTCAGTTTAACTTAAATGGGTTTAAAAGTTGATGTTAGTTAAAACAATGAAGTTTTCCCATGTAGACAAGGCCAGGGCATTCTGTCCATATGTCCTATAAAAACAGAACGCTTGAAGTTAAGCATCAGCACATTTCAGCTTCTTCAGCCCCCCACTCTTGCATATCTGGCTGCAATAATCCAGTATTTGGCAGCACAAGTATAGGGTAAAATTCTGTCAGGAGTTATGCCATTAGCTTCAACAAGTCTATCTTTTTACCCATTGATTTTTATACATATGAAAACTACATAGAGAAAGAAAGTTAGGTGAGGCATCTGGGGTGGAGAGACTACATCACTTTGTCTTTGTGAAAACAAACTCATGTTTCAGATGTGATCATAGCATACTTTAATTTTTGCTGTATTCATTATGGGAGATAAAAAACAAGGAGGAATGAGTCAGATTGAAGGACTTTATCTGAGGGAACCACAGAAATCAGGTGAATCACTGAGGTAGGTCTTTAAAGGTAAAACAAATACATGAGAAAATATTGGGATACTTTTCAGTGGTCACTTAAGATAAGGGATGGCCTATCAGCAATGATATCTTTAGGTTTGGTTTTCTTTAGTCCAAATTAACTGGATGAGGTTGACCCAACATTTCAAAACTATGTATAAGACTGAGGGCCAGTTTCACCACCAGGATAAGACAACACTGCCATTGACTTTAACGGAATTGCAATTCTTTTGTTACCAATGAATTTGGGCCTGGGAATCTCACTAGATGTTCAACTGAATTCTAACCTTATTTTTAATTACAATCCCACTGAAATCACAAATGTGGTTTCAGAGCGATGTTGGCCCACTATATTTCTCCATTCTTATAGAAACGTTACATTGTGATACATAGACACAATATTAATTAGTGACAGAAATGGAAATCTAATTTGTTTTCTTTCCTCTTATTCCAGAGGAAGTCTAATTATTTAAGTTAGACAAGGAAACAAAACAATTTGAAGACTTGCAACAGCTTTTATAAGAGTTGACATTTAAGTTAACTTCCACACCTGAAAAAGTTTGCTTAAACCCTGCATCCTCCCCGCCTACACACACACTGCTAATATTAAGAGCAAAATCATCACTCAGCATTCCTTACTCAGAAAAGTCAGTGGGAATTTTGCCTGGGAAATATCTGCCAATGGACAAAGATCTAAAACCCATTCATTGCAGTATTCTGAAAACAGTTTTCCTAGAGGATTCCCAAACTAAGGATCAAATCTTGCTGGTTTTATTCAGAAACAATTCATTATTTTGATAGTTATGTTTTGTATGATCAAGGACAAAAAGAATTGACTTTTAATATGGATTAAGATGTAGAATGACTTTCAGCAAAGTCTAAAACAACAAAAAAATTTATTTAAAATTCTGATATTCTACCCCAAACATTTAGGGCTCAATTTAGATGTCAGATCCACATGTGCAAATCATTATCAAACAGAATAGCATAAGCTTTTCAGTGGCTAGTAAGCATTAATTTGAGAAGATAAAGCCCATTTGATCTCACAATATGTATAAGGATGCAGTATAAGAACCTAGAGAGAGAGAAAGAGCACAAAATGTACACAAAACTTGCCTCAAAATTCTATATAAAGGGCTAAAGTTCCCACTTAGAAGTTGGCATAAAAAGGTCCCACATAGAAGATCCACAAAAATATGCAAACTCCAAAAGAGGAGGCAGTGTCATTGGAGAAGATATGGGGGCAATCATGGCAAAGCCATTATACAAGATATGCCATCATGGAGTAAGGTCTGAACAGTATAAAAGTGCTGTCAGCAGTAACCTGTGTTTTGGAACGGCAAAGTATGAACATTTTATTAGATGTCTAAGCATGCTAAAGCCATTTGCCAATCTAAGTTTGTGACACCTTTTGCTCAGTCTGCAAGATGCTTGAAGCAACTCACTGCTAAGGCTGGCTAAAGAAACTGGCAAGTATGGTTTCTAGAGGGAGAAATAAATGTGTTGTTCCTCAATTTTCCACAAAAATATGTAGTTATACTCTAATTATCTTTGACAAAGCCAAAGAAGTTTGGTTTTGAAAATTGAAAAAAGTTTAATTTTCATTTTGGGGGATTTGCTGTTCCCCCCTTTTCTTCTTTGCCTCCCTTGTTCATTAGAAAAAACTAACAAAGGAGGGGAAACAAAAAGAAAAAGAAGAGGAGGAAAAGAGTTGGTTTTCAAGTTTTTTGCTAAATTCAAAAAATAACAACAAGGTGGGGAGACAGGCCCTTTTTATTGGGAAAAATATTAAATGAAAATGTTTGTCCACGTCTTCTCACTGCTCTTTCAGGTTCACTGTGATCCCCAACTACTACAGATGCTGTCCTACGACTACTAGTACTGTACCCATTGCTACCCTAATATGGGGTCATGGAAACATCCACACATAGATTCCACCTCCCCTGCACAGAAATTCCTCCATGACATTGTGCTCCCCTTCCAAGCAGCTCAAGTGAGAAGAGCAAGAGGGAGGTGGGCCAGGTCCATGGCAAGGAGGAACATGTCCAATGGAAGAATTTGGAGACAAGTCCAATCACTGTTTTCTTCTCTTGAGGTCCATCTTGCAATTTTTAGCACTGGGGGAGACAGAGATCATGGGCTCTCCCACAATATCAACAGGGTGTGGGTTTGGGGATGTTTGATGGGGAGGGTGTTTTGTTTTGTATTTTGTATTAAGTATGCATGTGTTTAAAATAAATTATTTACCTTTCAAAGAAAAGGGATCTAGGAAAAGTTACATTCTTACATGTGCTGTATAATTGGAAACCAGATTAGCCATAAATAATGAAGGAAGGAAATGAGTGATAATATAACATTTTAATAAATGTAGATTATAGCGGGTTGCTGTATTGTTAAAAATGATAAGATGCTGTATTGCAGTTGCAAATATATCTTGGAAGAAACAATTTATCCCAGTTCAGAAACTGAGGCTGGCTGATGCATTTAAGGAAATCAAACATAATGCATTGAAAGTACATTCTTTTGCTCATCCTGCTCCATCAATGGGCCTTCTATTCCCTGTGTGTCAAGTGCCCTACTTTAAGCCTCAGAACACCCACTTCTTGCCAGCTACATGGCTTAATTTTCAGAGGTGCTCATCAATTTTCAGAGGTGTCCTGGAAAAAAAAATCAGGCCAATAATGATCACACGTTACTTTGTGAACAGCCCTGCCTATGGAAGGAGATGGCTTTAAATTGCCCCAGAAGGAACTTGGATTGGGACTGGGGCTCAAGAGGCAAAATTCCTCTCCAAATTTCCCAGGGTCCAGAGTAGTTGAAAGCTATTCTATCTTTTAGGATCATGTAGCCTGCTCCCTCTTGGTGCACTCAGCACAAAACAGTTGGTTTTGAGGACAGATATAGTCCTACCTCCTTTCTGTCTTCTTTGGGAAGAGGCATGCTCCAAGAAGTGCACAGAAGGCACTGTCCTGTAATTGTCCCAGATCTGAAGAGTGGGATTATGAAAGGCCTGTACATGTGGTGCACAATGAGGGAGGGAGATTTCCTTGCCCACTCACAGACATATTAGTAAAAGGGATAGTCACAACCCAGCCTTTATGTTTATATGGTACCCACCTATAATTTTGTAATGTATTGTAACTTCGCATGCTTAGAGACTCTGTCTTCTATTCTTAGGGACACATGCAGTGCTCACCCACAGGAGAACTCAAATCCCATTGATAATTCAGTCTTGGGTTAGAGATAATATTTCATCTATTATGCATAATTCCCTCTGACACCAATAACGTTCTACCAGCAGATCTAGAGTCATATAAAGTCCTTATGTAGAACCAAGTTTTAGATCTATGAAATACTGTGATATGCTGCATTGGTCTATCTCAGGGGTCTGCAACCCAAAAGATAAGAAGAGCCATTTTTGAAAATTCCTTCAATAACAAAGTGTTTTGAGAGCCACAATGGGTGTAGCCTCCTGGTGGGAGGTGCAGGGAGGTGAGCCAGGATTTCTGCTGCAGGGTCCCCTTATGCAGGGGGGGGAAGCCTGGAGCTTGGCATGGGCTGCCCGTGGGGTCCCTGGTGGCCGGGGGAAGCCCAGAGCCAGGCATGGGCCTCCTGCAGGGTACCCCGGTGGTTGGGGGAGCCCAGAGCCACAAGGGGGCAGCCAAAGAGCCGCATGCGGCTCCAGAGCCACAGGTTGCAGACCCCTGGCTATCTCAATAAACATTTACACATGTCATAAAACCAGCAAGTTCTAGAGCACTTCAGCAAAATTGACCATCTTTGCTCAGTAGCAATCCAGAAAGCAAACATCAGGGCTGTTACATGTTAGGAATGAGATGCATTAACAGAGATATGTGGGAATGAACAGAGAGCAACACTCTGCATTCTTGCGCATGCAATCAGCTATCAGTGCATTAATGAGAGAAAGTCCAAATTTAAGAAAGACAAATATTTAAGGATGAAAAAGCTAATGAATCTCAGTTGAGGGGATGTTAATTTATGTTTTGCATAGAATTACGAGACCTTTTATAAAACCTCTTGTTTGGCCTTCAGTAATTCTGAGGTATTTTTGTTGGGCACAGACCTCTGTAAACCAGCCACTACTAACAGTTTCCTTCTGTGAGAGGCTCTGTTTCAGACTGCAGCACAGATCATAGCACAAGTCCAAAATAAATAGTCCCAATAAAAGAAAATTGGAAAATAGCTCCCCTATAATCACATAATTAGTGGTATAACTTGTTAACCACCTTTGTGAAAGCAATTTAAAAATATTCACAATTTGTACCATTTAACACATCATTGAGCCAACTGCTCAAAAACTAAGTATTGATTAAATTAATTCTGATCTGCACTGTAGTTACTGGTATTAGGGAAAATCCTGCCATCTCCCTGCAGACACGGGACCCTCCAGAAGTACCTGAGGGAATACTCATCATCTGTACGCTGGATCCCTCTACCTTAAGCATGTTTGGAGGATGGGGCAGGGGGGGACAGAAATGGTGTGGCTTGGATCCAAGCTACTTTGGGCCCAAATCTGCCAATGAGCCCACTCAGGAACTGATTTGCACCTGTTTGGGGGAAAAACTACCCTGCTGAAGAAAGCACCATTGAGAGGGGTCTGGAAGAGGAAGAGTCCTTCCATAACTCCTGAACACAGCTCATTTACTCAAGCTGCAGGCAGGATTCAAGATTTCCCTCATAATTAGTTTATAATCAGACAAATGCAATTCTGTAAGAGGGGGGTAAAGCAGTGGAAAGATGATGCATACTGTGCTGCCACAATTTGCATTCAACGAGGATGAAATTCACAGCAGCAAAGCTAGATGTCCAGGACAGTCTGTGCACTGGAAATAGGACTCTGGGCTAGTCCCAGGTTGGCTGATGCAGAGGCAAGCCTCTCAGAGGCAAATCAGAGAAGAACACTGGAGACACACTTATATGGACATAGTGGCCCCAAACTCATGTCTGGGGTGCTGAAGATCTGTGGCCACTGTTACAATCCATGAGCAAGTCTAGTTCACAGAAGAGCTGAGTTTTAGCCTTGTGACCAGTCCATAATGATTTTATGAAGTTCATTCTATTCCCTCCCCCAAAACTAGCCAGTGTTTCACGCACAAAGTCCTATCTGGGTTTTGTGGAGGTGTTCCATGAGGTCTAATAAGTTTCAGGGGGTCTTCATGCATCTGACAAAATGGGTTGCAGCCCGCAAAAGCTTCTGCCTGAAGAAATGTTAGTCTTTAAGGTGCCACAGGACTCTCGTTGTTAAGGTCTAATAAGATCGCTCTGATTAGAGATGGAGAAGAACGGTCCCGTGGCTGAGGCTTTAAGCAGTGACTTAAGAGATTAAATTCCAAAGGGGTAGCCGTGTTAGTCTATTGTAGAAAGACAACAGAGTCTTGTGGCACTTAGTCTTTAAAAGTGCCACAAGACTCTGTTGTCTTAAGAGATTAAGGGTTTGTTCTCAGCTCTACCAGAGAAGAGTCACTGTGTGACCCTGAACAAGTCACAGATTATTCTATCTGTGCAACAGTTTCCCCCATCTGAAAATGGAGATAGTAATTTATATATACCTGACAAAGGTGTTTTACTCGCTAATGTAAGCAAGGTGCTCAAATACCATTGCCACAGTATAGACACATTTATAGAGGGAAAAAATATAAAATTATCAAACTAGAGCCTGTTGCAGACCAAAGCCATTAAGGACATCTATTTAGCTGGCTAATCTTCCCATTGAAAAACCTGTCTTTGGAACTACATGTCTAATTAAATGAAATCTCCCAAACAGGAGGACTTTCACTTACCCTACAATTGCCATTCTTAATGGGAAAAGATTAATTTTCTGATGTGCTGATTGCCACATGCATGAATCTTTTGTCCCCCGACTCACAGAAATATGACCAGAAAGGATCCAGATCATTCCCCTGTAATAGGATACCAATATCCCACTCATCAGAACTTTAAAACATAATGAAAAATAGATAAAAATGCAGAATACTTAAAGCATTTAGTGAAATAATGTTCACATTTGGTAGAATCAATAATACATAAAGAACATCTGTGCTGTAGAATTATTTTACTTCACAAATGCCTTTGTACTGGAAAGGATCTAAAATAAGTATACGGCCAGACTCTGATCTGTTATACCAATAGAATCCAGGGCTATGTCTACACTTGCTAAAATTAGTTCGAATTACTTAGTTCAAACTAACTAATTCGAACTAATTTTAGTTAGTTCGAATTAGCTTAATTTGAACTAGAAAAAGCTAGTTCGAACTAAGCAAGTGCCATTCATGGCACTTGCTTAGTTCGAATTAGCGATCCCCATTCATTTCAATGGCCGGTTAGTTCAAACTAAGAAATTAGTTCGAATTAACATGGCCACATTAGCTAATTCGAACTAGTTAGTTTGAATTAAAGCCTTACTTCTGAAGCCCTATTTGAACTTATTAGTTCGAATTAAGGAAGCCCTTAATTCAAACTAACTAAAGCTTAGTGTAGCCATGGCTTTAGTTAGTTCGAATTAAGCTTCCTTAATTCGAACTAACTTGCAAGTGTAGACTTAGCCCAGGATAATACAACTGACTGTACTGGTGTCACTTTAGCTATAACCAGATAATACAGATCCAGTACAATTAGGTCTAGATTTATGTTTGAATTCACTCACTGAAAGTAAAGCCCAAATCCTGAAAGGTATTAAGCACCCATTACCCATGGAAATCAGTGTGTCTGGGGCAAAGACTATGTCTACACTACAGATCGCAGTGACACAATCGTAGAACTGCAGATGAGTCATAGAATCATAGAATCATAGGGTTGGAAGGGACCTCACGAGGTCATCTAGTCCAACCCCCTGCTAAAAAGCAGGACCACTCCCCCTAAATTATCCCAGCCAGAGTTTTGTCTAACCGAGCCTTAAAAATCTCCAAAGATGAAGATTCTACCACCTCCCTAGATAGCCCATTCCAATGCTTCACCACCCTCCTAGTGAGAAAGTTTTTCCTAATATCCAACCTTGACCTCCCCAGCTGTAATTTGAAACCATTGCTCCTTGTTCTGTCCTCTGTTACCCTCGAGAACAGCCTAGCTCCCTCCTCTTTGGAGCAACCCTTCAAGTAGTTGAAGGTTGTTATCAAATCTCCCCTCAGTCTTCTCTTCTGTAGACTAAATAAGTCTAGTTCCTTCAGTCTCTCCTCATAAGTCATGTGCCCCAGCCCCCTAATCATTTTTGTTGCCCTCCGCTGGACTCTTTCTAATTTGTCCACATCCTTTCTGTAGTGGGGAGCCCAAAACTGGACACAGTACTCCAGATGCGGCCTGACCAGTGTCGAATAGAGGGGAATTATCACATCCCTCGATCTGCTGGCAATACTCCTACTGATGCAGCCTAATATACCATTGGCCTTTTTGGCAACAAGGGCACACTGTTGGCTCATATTCATCTTCCCGTCCACCATAACTCCCAGGTCCTTTTCTACAGCGCTGCTACTTAGCTGATCGGTCCCCAGCCTGTAGCAGTGCATGGGATTTTTCCGTCCTAAGTGCAGGACTTTGCACTTGTCTTTGTTGAACCTCATGAGGTTTCTTTCGGCCCAGTGTTCCAATTTGTCCAAGTCTCTCTGGATCCTGTCTCTGCCCTCCAGAGTATCTACCATTCCCCCCAACTTGGTGTCATCCGCAAACTTACTAAGCACGCAGTCTATTCCATCATCAAGATCATTAATGAAGATGTTGAATAGAACCGGCCCCAGGACCGACCCCTGGGGCACTCCACTCATTACCGGTTGCCAACCAGACATCGAGCCATTGATTCCTACCCGCTGAGCCCGTTGATCTATAAGGTCGCTATAAGGTCTCCTGTGTAACCACTCTATACCAATGGGAGAGAATGCTCCTGACGGCATAATTAAACCACCTCCAATGGGCAGCGGTAGCTTATGTTATCTCTTGCCATCATAGCACAGTCTACACCAGCACTTTAGTCAGCGAAGTTTATGTCAGTCGGGGGATGTTTTTTCACAGCACCGACCAACAAGAGAATTAGTGTAGACAAAGTCTAAGTTTACTCATTTTAACTTAGCCTAACTTCCCATCTTTAGGTTTACTGAATTCAGGGCCAGTCTGACCATATAGGTGAACTAGGTGGTCGTATAGAGCGCCAGGCTTTAAGGGATGACAAATTAGATGGAAGTACTTTTTTTCTTCTATTTAAAAACTATACTAATATGTTATCTCTTATAAACAAGAGTATTGCCCTCTGATGGGGTGCAAAAGTCATAGTTCACCTAGGGCACCAAAAACCCTTGAGCCAGCCCTAACTGAATTATTAGGAATTTAAAATTGCATAATTTCAGCACTGGTCTGCATACCAACCACACAACCTGAAGTGTTTATATCAACATAAAAAGGACCAAGTTTCTCAGAAATCGCCTAGGGATTCTTGTGAAATCTCGATGTGCATTAACAACTTTCCACCATACTTCTTCGCTCGACGGGGGAATGGGAAGCACACACATACATAGCTACTCTTGTACATTTCTATCTCTTCAACCAACTGTAGGATGAAACGAAACAAAACAAAGGATGGCTGTATCTCATATAACCAAGCAGCAACAACTCAAAATGATCATTTACCAGAGCTCATCTGTGCATCCTCTGTGCTGGGACTGGCTCAAAGCCTTCCAGGAGTGGAAGGTCCTGGCTCCTCATGGCACCAAATGACCCTGTATCCCACTCTGCACCATCCTCCAACTTGATCTCTTGGTCAATGACTTCTGTTTCAGTGCCGAAACTGGAGTCTGCTGTTTCCAGCCCTGCAGAGGTATCCATGGGTCTCTTGGTGGTGGAGGCAAGGTTCCCACCCAGGATGGCTTCCAGTTCCTTACAGAAGCAGCAGAGTGTTGTTTTGACTCCCTAGCCCCCTTGTAGGCCTGCTGCAGCTCCTTATCTTTTGCTTGGAACTGCAGTGTGTCCCGTTCATAGCCCTTCACCATTCCACAAGAAATCTGACCATAGGTATTTAATTTCCTACAGCTGGAGTTGGGACTGCACAGATTTCTCTCTCCATATATTCAGCAGATTCAACAGTTCTGGTATGCTCCAGGAGGGAGAGCATTTGCTGCATTGTCAGCTCGGAAGATGTGAGGTGAGCTTCACAATGACCAAACAAGAAGTAGAATTTCAAGAGTTACCAGGCCTTTAAAGGGGTTAGGTGGTTAGCTGCAGGGCAGTAGAATTCAAACTGCTGACCAGAGCAGTCAAGATGGGCATTATGGGACACCTCCTGGAGGCCATTTCCCCCAACATAACCAAGCATGGTGTTTACATGAACACTGTGTCACTAAAAGTTTGCCACAAGAAGCTCTACAACTATCACTGAGGTGGTTTCATTTTGTCACCAAATCAGGGGAGTTTGATCAGTGGGAAGGGCGGGGTCCCTGCAGAGTGTACAGCACTGTTTTAGTGAAAAAAAAAAACTGATTTTAGTCAACAAAATTCTAGTGTACATAGAATCATAGGGATGGAAGGGAGCTCACGAGGTCATCTAGTCCAACCCCCTGCTAAAAAGCAGAACCTCTCCCACTAAATCACCCCAGCCAGGGTTTTGTCTAACCGGGCCTTAAAAATCTCCAAAGATGGAGATTCTACCACCTCCCTAGGTAACCCATTCCAATGCTTCACCACCCTCCTAGTGAGAAAGTTTTTCCTAATATCCAACCTTGACCTCCCCAGCTGTAATTTGAAACCATTGCTCCTTGTTCTGTTCTCTGTTACCATCGAGAACAGCCTAGCTCCCTCCTCTTTGGAGCAACCCTTCAAGTGGTTGAAGGTTGCTATCAAATCTCCCCTCAGTCTTCTCTTCTGTAGACTAAATAAGTCTAGTTCCTTCAGTTTCTCCTCATAAGTCATGTGCCCCAGCCCCCTAATCATTTTTGTTGCCCTCTGCTGGACTCTTTCTAATTTGTCCACATCCTTTCTGTAGTGGGGAGCCCAAAACTGGACACAGTATTCCAGATGCGGCCTGACCAGTGTCGAATAGAGGGGAATTATCACATCCCTCGATCTGCTGGCAATACTCTGACTGATGCAGCCTAATATGCCATTGGCCTTTTTGGCAACAAGAGCACACTGTTGGCTCATATTCATCTTCCTGTCCACCATAATCCCCAGGTCCTTTTCTACAGCGCTGCTACTTAGCCGATCGGTCCCCAGCCTGTAGCAGTGCATGGGATTTTTCTATCCTAAGTGCAGGACTTTGCACTTGTCTTTGTTGAACCTCATGAGGTTTCTTTCGGCCCAGTGTTCCAATTTGTCCAAGTCTCCCTGGATCCTGTCCCTGCTCTCCAGAGTATCTACCATTCCCCCCAACTTGGTGTCATCCGCAAACTTACTAAGCACACAGTCTATTCCATCATCAAGATCATTAATGAAGATGTTGAATAGAACCAGTGAGGGGTGTGTTTCCTGGCCCAGTGACCCACTACACATACCTGACCATAATCACATTCCATCTATGGGCAGTCCTGATGAAAGTGTCCCTCTTGGCCACATTCCCAACACGTGCCTCGATGGTTCCCCCTCCCTCCCCTTGGGGCTTTTCCAACGTAGGGTCCAGGTCTGCGAGATGGTTCTGGTTGCCACCCAGCTTGGCCCGTCAAGGACCCCAGGTCAGCTCTGGGCGTGTTGAGTTAGCGAGTGGTTAGGGGGACCAAGAGGGTTCCTGGGATGTGGACTTGGCATATCCTCTTCCTTGCCCATTGTCTCCTTTACGCAGACCTCCCACTTTCTGGGGGCAGAAGCCTGGCCTGTCGGCGGCCATGTAATCCTCCATCAATGATACAGCTTCCGTCAATGTCTTTCAGTGTCACTGCACCCATTCCTTCCCCCCCAGATGGCAGTACCTGTATAAAATGTTCTAGGGCGACACATTCGGCAACCTGTGCCCCAGTCTGTTGGTCTGGCTGTAGCCAGTGCCAACAGTCATCCTTAATTCGTTGAGCCACGTCTGTAGGGCGGGCTCCTAGGGGCTATTGTTTCTGTCGTAACCATTGCCGGTAGGTTTCAGGGTTCACGCCAGTCCGGTTCAGAATTGCCTCCTTGACCTGTGCGTATACCAGGGCGTCCTGGGGTCTAGGTTGTGATAGGCAATCTGGGCTGGGCCAGTGAGGTATGGTGCGAGGAGGGTGGCCCAGTGTCCTGGAGGCTATCTTACTGTGGTAGCAACCTGTTTGAATGTTACCAGGAAAGCCTTGGTGTCATCTCCTGGTCCCATTTTCTTCAGCTGTATGGGCAAGTTTGTCTGGGTTGCCCCAGTCTCTGGCACCCCAGGGTTAGGGTTTGCAGTTGCAGGGGCCTTCAACATGATCGCCATCTGTTGGACCAGCTGCTCCTGTTGGCTCTGGTGCTGGGCGGCCAACTCCCTCATCAGCTGTTGTTGTTCTTGTTGTCGGACCACCTGGGCTTGTTGTTGTGAGGCTGTTGGAGCAGTTGAGCATACTGCTGCTGCTGCTGTGTGGCTTGATGTTGTTAGCCCTTTAGGAGCCACTTCAAAATCTTGTGAGTCTCCGTAGATAACCTGCTAGGGAATTCACAGTAATAAAAGGAAGAGTATTTCTCTCATCCTTCTCAATCTTCATCGGGGCCCTCATTCAGGGTCCGATCGATGCCCCGCATTCGCCACCACTTGTCGCAGACTGGGCCCTCCTGAGTGCCCCCAGGTGGGGAAAGTCTGAGGGGCGCGAGCAAGGAGGGTGTCTCCATGACCTTACAAAGTCAATAAACCCTGCCCTTCAGGTCAGGGCAGCATGGCCTAGTGGCCACAGAGTCAATACACAGGTCCTCTAGTCAGGGCAACACAGTCTCCTCACGGGGCACAGTGCCCGGGTAGGGGGGCTCAGACCCTCCTGCTCCACTGAGCCCCAGCCTAGGGCCCTATCGGTGCCAGGATTATGGCACCCCGCCAGCAGGGATCCACATTGAAACACACTGGCTCTCAGCCACACCACCCCCAGCTCCACAGCCTGGGCCCCCTGGTCTACTTCCTACCCAAGTAGGGAGTTGTCCTCCACCATGGTCCCTGTCCAAGCCTCTTCACCTCCAATGCAGGCTGCTAGCTGCTTCTCTGGAGAGTCCTGGAGTCTGCCAGCCGTAGTCAGCGCCTGTATGTCGGCCTCAGGGCGGCTGTCACAGTGTGACTGCTCCAGATGGCTTCCTTCAGGGTTCCTCTCTCCCACCACTTGGGGCTGATACCACTCCTGGCCAGGAGCTTCCAGCATAGGTCCTCCCTCCTCACCAGTCAGCCCAGACTGAGCTGAGTTACTCCCTTTTATGCTGGGGCAGCAGTCCGAGCATGCCAAGCAGGGCTTAAGGGGCAGGGCTTCCGCCACCCACAGAGTTTGCTGGACTTCTTTAGTGTGGGGTAAACTCACCCCATCACAGGCTCTAAAGAACGCATTCAGAGCATGGAATGGGCATAAGAGCTTGTCTACAACACAACCTGTGCTGGTATTATGATGCCTGCAGAGTCCCCCAGCAGTGTAAATCACCAGGAGTTATTTGGATGGCATAACTTTAACTCCTGTTGCCTGTTGCTATAATTGTGTCCATACTGGAGATTTTGCAGGTATAGCAACATTTGGAGAAGGGTTTCCCTGCACCCCCCACATACATACTCCTAGCCAACATAGCTATGCTGGCAAAACTTTATACTGCTCAGGGTTTAACTGATCGCCATATTTGGGGTCAGGAAGGAATTTTCCCCCAGGGCAGATTGGCTTGGGCACTGGGGGTTTTTTGCCTTCCTCTGTAGCATTGGGCATGGCTCACTTGCTGGTTGATTCTCTGTATGTTAAAGTCTTTAAATCATGATTTGAGGACTTTAATAATTCAGCCATAGGTTAGAAGCTCATTACAGGAGTGGGTGGGTGAGGTTTTGTGGCCTGCATTGTGCGGGAGATCAGACTAGATGATCATATTGGTCCCTTCTGACTTTAGAGTCTATAAGTTCTAGACTAACCCAACTGAAGGAGAGATGTCTGAGTTGCAGAAAGCCTGAAACTATAGCTGGACCTAAATGATGATCCCCCTGTAAGAGATAAAAATAAGTACAGTGTTACCACTTTGAGAACTAAATACAAATCTCATGTCTTTTGACCTAGCTTTCCTTGTATGCACAACACACTCAACCCACAGTATAAACAATTAAACTACTTCTCTTATGTTCTGGGAAGAAAGGAGAAGATGTATTGCTATCGCTGGTTGGGAAGCTCTCTGGTATTTCAGTGATAGGAGCTATATGAATTTCAGTGATAGGAGCTATATGAATATATTGTACAAGTAACTGTGCAAAGAAACCTGTTTAGAGAAATGGCTACAGGGATTGAGGTCTACATGAAGAAAACTCTGGCTCACACAGGCCTGATGATATGTTTGGAGACAGTCAAATCAATTTCCAAATGAATGGCAAGCCAAATGTATTAAATAATAAATATATCTCACTGAGGCCAGTCATTCAGTCTCCCATTAGGTCAAGTGTTCTTGCAACTTGAAATGGCCTTAGTCTACCTTGAAACCCAAATAAAATTAAATAATATCATTTGGCTGCAGGGATTAACATGAAAATAAATACAGCATCTAAAACAGCTAATGGAAATATATGATGTAGGGTAAGTGTTACCATATGCTGTTTGCAGAGGAAGGTAAGTGAAATGGAATGGACACCACATGCATCCTCCCCAGAAATACATCATTCAACAAAACAGTTTTGGAGCAATAGGACTCACAAGGGAGGTCAGAGCTTAGACTAAAATTCTTCCCCTAGATGAGTTACATTTACAACTCTTTTCCTATTAATTAAGAATATCCCTATTTCTACAACTGCCTGCTAAACACTGTCCCTGATTGCCAGCTTATGGCTCTCCCTTTAGATTTTTCAATACAATCACCATTCTTAGAGTCACTAGAAGTACTGCTGAGCACAGACCTGAAGTAGAATCAAAGACAAAACCAATTAATGGGCTCTTTGGTCACATTTCCAGGTGATGTGTTTTTCCCTCACTATTGCTCCCTGGCCAGCACATACCTATGCTTGTAAATTACTTTCCTGCTAGGATATTTTTAATCTGTATCTTCTTTTATGAGAGTGGAAATCAGAACCTATTAAATACTCCTATTAAATCTTTTCATGAGAGGTATTTTGAGGAGAAAAGGAGAAAACCCAGGATGTAGGGGAGACCAATAGGTTTCTCTGCATTTGCTGCTACATTTGAACTCCAGTTATCACACTCAAGCTGTATTTTTAAGATATACCCCAAATCAAAATATGTAAAGAAATCAATTTCATTTATCCAAAACTCTGATTATCACATTTGGATGACTTGATGGCATTCAAATAATTGGAACTTACCTGAATATACAAGTTAAAATATTATTTCAAGTGAAAAGATGGACATTATACTGCTTTCCCCTCTCTCCTAATAAGAAATCTCATTTGCATAAATTAGATGATCTGGTGACTTTGTACCCTTATTTCTTTTCAGTTATAAGTCAATATAGGACAACAATAAAAGGATCTCAGCACCACCTAGAGCCTGCTTTCAGATGGAAAGGATAACAAATTTCAAAAAAATGGAGGATGTGCTTCACAAAAGTCAATATTGCATGTAAGCACAAGCTCCTATTAATCAACCAATTTGTCCATGGAGATGGAGAGAATGAGTGGAATGATGTGCATGCGTGCACCTACCTACTTCTGAGCTTCCACTTGGTAAAAATTTGGCCTTTAATGTTCAAATCATACTAGAATGGAGGATTCAAACATACAGGAAGAGAGAGATCTCTTTTCTACTACAAATCTGTCGTGTGAGCAAATAAAAGCACGAACATAGCACACAAGTGTGAGTTCTATGAGTAATACTTGATGCCAAAGTGTCTATGAAAAAGGAGAGCACAAATCCATTTAACACAAAAATGGTAGGACCATTGTACTGTGGAAAGTAATCAATAAAAATGTAACACTTACATTCTTATTTGCTATTTTATCTCATTTGGCAATGAACTTACATTTTCTTTGAATTATCAATGAACTTAGGAAAGATGTTCCAGGGTGCTTAGAATAACAAAATTTCAAAACTTTTCCAAATGTTTTTTTAAATCTTTTTTTAAAACTAAACCTGTCCTATGACATATTCATTTCTACAAATCCGCATTTTCCAGTAAAAAAAAACATGTTTACAAATTCCTGATCAACTATGCACTGTCATTGCTTTTAAAATGCTATTGAATAAACATTCTACTTGTTTGTACAGAACATGTCATGCAGTGATAAAGAATCATAAGATGTTTACATGTGTAAAAAGAAAATGTTTCAGTTATTTAAAATCAAGTTGAAATTAAGTCATAGAGTTCTAGTATTTCCTGATATCTAGTTTTTCTAGGCATATAATTTTATATGATTAATACTGATATCACAAATGTATCATATCAATATATAGATAGATATCAGTCTTCAGAATTTAATTTTTGGGACAATTCTGAAGGCATATAACCAATGGCTTTGTCAATTCTTTAATTTATAAAAGTTCACCAAGAGAATGAAAGAGGCATATAATGAAATGAAACATTTGATTTTAAGTTTGCAGAGAACACTTCCAGCATTTTATATTTTATAAATATTGTAAAATCCCATCTGGTGTTTGAGGAGTATTTACTATGTCCTGCTGGGCCAGACAGACATTGGTTTGTGTATCTGTACAGTCCCAAAACATTAGAAAAAAAATCTGATGGATCTGGACCAACCATAGCAAAATGATACAATACCACATTTCCATTAGTCTGTGTTCAAGAATGAAGACAAATGTCCCCAGCTTCAGAAAAATTTTACTTAATGGGACTTTCTGTGGAAAATGTGAGAAGTAAAATATCTCCAAATAATACATGGTTCAACAACTTGAGCAACATAGATTGTTATGAGCAATAAATAATTTCTCACACAGTTATTCACTTTGCTGTCTAGAGAATTCATTCAGCAATTGTAAAAAAAAAATCAAGATGTGCCATTTTGATATACTTTCTTTTTAGTCTTTGTGCAGCTCAAAGTACCTATTAATCATATGTAAGCCCTTTCCCCCCATTGCTCCCAATGTTCTTGTAGACCAGTGGTTTTCAAACTTAGGGTCTCGACCCACGACTGAGTCACAGCCCCCTCAGGATACTGGGTCACAGCTTCTACTGTTACCGCCACCAAATGACTGGAATGCATTGCTCAAAGATGTAATTGTTGGGTCATGGGCATAAATGATTCTTTCCAACTGGGTCCCAATAAAAAAAGTTTGAAAACCACGGTTGTAGACTATTGAGCCAGCTTTATGCTTATTATATCCTATTTCCTCTAGATTAAATAAGAAGAAACCCACTTCTGATTCATTTACATTGGGTATATACTAGTTTACTCCATTCAAGTAATTAGAGTGCATTACACAAGTAGAAGTCAGAGGAGATCCAGACCAGGATGTGGCATGGTTGAATTTCATAGATATCTGAATTAGTTACTGTGTATCACTATTTAATAAAGAGAGCCATTGGCCAAAACCATGTTACAGAGATACTGCAGTTGTTACACAACAAGGTATTCAAATAACTTACATGTATGGGAAACAAGGAGTCCTGTGGCACTTTAAAAGACTAACAAATTTATAAATAAATAAGTTAGTCTTTAAAAGTGTCACAGGACTCCTTGTTTGTTTTGCTGACCTAGACTAACACGGAACTTAAAGTCCCTTTGGAACTTAAATGTATTGCATAACATTTAGAATTTTCAAGCCAATCTAATCCCCTCCTTTTTCTCCCTGAGTTACTTGGGAGCAGGCAATACTCACATGTGCACAGGCACCAAGGGTGCGTCTACACTTGTAAATTAAGTCGATTTAAGCAGGCTTAAATCGACTTAATTTACTCTGCATCTACACTACAGTTTCCTTAAATCAACTTAAGTTGCTGCTTAAGTCGACTTAAGGAAATTTTAAGTCGACTTAGTAAGACCTAGTTTTACTTTGACTTACTGGTTAAGTCGACTTTATTAAGTTTAAGTTTATTAAAACAAAGAAAACAAAGAGAAGAGGTGGGTGTGGTAATATCTTTTATTGGACCAATTTCTGTTGGTGGAAGAAACATGCTTTCATTATTTCTTTTTCTGGAAAAAGTAGTCAGTGTCACAGCTAAATACAATGTGGGACAGATTGTTAAAGTAAGAGCTTGACACAGTGTAAGAAACCACATAAAATGACACGGGCAATTAACACTTCTGTAGCAATAGGACAAAGGAAGGTTACCAATTGCTGTAATGAACCATAAAATCAGTGTCTCTGATTAGTCTGATTTATAGCATATAGCAAAATTAATTTAATTTGCCAGGTTTGTCTTTTGAAGGTGTAGTGCAGCTTTCTTTAGAGGATAAGGATTAAGAGGTCAAATATGGAGTGATGGGTTTGTGAAAAATATTTGCTCTTGGGTAATGGGGTTTTTTGTCTTTTATTAATTACACTACCTACTATAAAGAACTCAAGAGACCCCCACACCACATTTACACAGGAATTTAAGGATATCATCAAATCCTTCCCAAACAAGTCCAAGAGAAACTAATTGCATTCCGGAGGAATACACCCCAGGAATCTTCAACATGCTTCCCAAGATACACAAACAAGGGAAGGAGCCCAGGGAGACCCATTGAATCTGGCCACATAACTCTTATTGAAATATCAGGACTTATCCAAACCATCCTCAAACCACTCAGCACATAAAGGGACAATTTCTTCTATAACACAGCCAACTTCTCCCAGAAATTCCACAATATTAACAACCTCCCTCATTTTTGCCATTACAGATGTCACCTCCCAATAAACCAACATGGTCTCACCATGTCAGCATCACCGCTCTGCCTCAAATATCTGAATAACTGACAACAGCTCTGATACCACCCCAAACATATCAAATTCATCCATTTCACTCTCACCCATAACAAATTTACATTCAACAAATACTGTGTCCAAACCATGGGAACAGCCATGACATTAGGATGGTTCCCCAATATGCTAACCTCTTCAGAGGCCTCCTCAGGGAAGGGTTTCTGGAATAATGCACCACAAAAGCAACAATCTACACTGATGATATTTTCATACTCTGGACAGATGAACTAAGCACGCTCAATTCCACCATAACCTCAATAACATCCACCCTTCCATCAAACTCTTTAGAATACTCCCACACCAGCCTCAATGATGGACACCAAAATTGGCTTCAACAATAAAACTCTACTGACAACTACATAAAAGAAACCCAAGGAACAGCAAGTTTACCTCCACAGATCCAGTAATCACCCTAAGCACACCAAAAAGTCTGTTATCCACAGCCAGGCACTCAAATATCACAGAATATGATCTGAAGAAAAAGTCTGGGACACATACCTTAACACACTTAAAACCATCTTCACCGAACAAAGACACTCCACCAGAGAAGTAGATTGTTTCATAGAATGAACAATCCAAATATCCCAAAGGAATCTGCTTCTATATGAAAAAGAAAAAATAAAACACCTCAACTGCCTGCACACTCTAGTTGTCACTATCTGCTGTTATCTATCTGGGTATCAAAGACTTACAAACTGTACTTGATGGGGATCATGTCCTGAAACAAATCTTTCCTGCACCTTCTCTTAGGGTGCATCTACACTGGCAAGTTAGGTCAACTTAAGCATTCTTAAGTTGACCTGAACAAAGCCACGTCCACACTGGGCTTTTCTTAACTCGAAGCACTTCCTTAAGTCAACTTAAGGAAAGCTTAAGTCGACTTAATAACACCTCCTTTTAGGTCGACTTAAGCCTTAAATTGACTCCTTAAGTCAACTTAAGGCCAGTGTAGACAGGAATTAATGTTGTCGACTTTATTAAGTCGACTTAAAGCCAATATAACAGCTATCTCTGCTTAAAGTGTAGTCAATTTGTTAAGTCAACTTAGCAAAGTCAACTTAACTTTGTAAGTGTAGACATAGCCTTCTGTGGCTTCCCACAGACCTGGACCCAACAACTCAAAGCAGCACCAGACCTGGCCATAACAGATGCAAAATATATATCTCCACTTCTACAGTGATCAGTGTCTCCCACACACATCACACGCTTTAAGATCCATGTGTCACACACGCCTATCAGAACATGTGGTGTACCTCATTCAGAGCATCAACTGCCCCAACAACAATGAAACCAGTCAATCTCTACTCTCTCAAATGAACTCACACAAAAAATGATAAAAGGAAAAAAAAAACCTTATTACTCATGCATAAATACTTTTTCATAAACTATTCACTCCAAGTCTGACCTCTCAGTCCTTGTCCTCCAAAGAAACCTGCACACTACCTTTGAAAAAAGAACCCGGGAATTTGAATTCCTAGCTCTACTAGATATTAAAAATAAATCATCAACTCAGAGACACGGTTTTATGGTTCAGCACAACAATTTGCAACCTACCTACTTTGTCCTAAGACTGCAGATGTGTTAATTTCCCACTTTATTTTAAGTGGTCCCCTGCAACGTTTTAAACCATTAATGCTTAATCTGTCCAGGCTTGTATTTAGCTGTGACACTAATTACTTTTTCCAGACCTGAAGAAGAGCTCTGTGAAGCCTAAAAGCTTGTCTCTTCCACCAACAGAAGTTGGTCCAATAAAATATATTACCTCACTGACCTTGTTTCATATCCTGGGACCAATGCAATTATAACTCTGCAAAATTTTGGCACTTGAATCAATGGGAGTTAGGTGCATAAATGCTTTTGAGGATCATTTTTACTGTCGCTCAGTGACTTAATATCAAAATTGCTCAGTTTAAAGGGAAAATGTCTTTTTCTAAAATGCCAACCTAAAAACTTAGACTGGAATAAAAATTCAAGATAATATAAATAAGAAAGAACTCATCCCCCTCACCAATAAGACTCTACAGCTGAACTTTAATTAACAATGCTATTCCACAAGCTAGACAAGAACACAGGTTATCTCCCACAGCTATGCTGGCTCTGTAATGGTCACAGGAGTAAGAAATTAGTCAAAACTTTCTGGGCCCACAAAGTAAGCAGAGAAACTCAAAAAACACAATAGATGCAGGTCTGTTATTTAAGGCGGTACATCTTTTATATTGACGTTTTTCTGCACTTTAAGGCTAGGGTTTTCAAAGGTATCTAAAGGAACTAGGTGCCCAACTCCCACTGAATATCAATGGGAACTAGGAAACCTTCAAAATTTCCAGTCTAAAATCTAATCTCGTTGCAAGTCAGTTATAGATTGAAAGTGAAGTTATTTTGGTAGTTTCATCCTTATCTCTATTTGGGACCACAGGTCCTCAATCTGCTCCAACTGAAGTCAATGAGAGCTTGCTGTTTACTTTAATGGGACTCAAAATATGTTCATAGTTATATGCACTTCATAAAAGAACTGCCGCTTTTGGCATAGTTGGGCTTTTTTTTTTCTTTTCTCCAAGGAAGATCTTTTTAAAATCATACTGTCTGAGTCCAATCGTAATTACTTTCCGGAAACACTTTTGTCAGTCATCCTATTCACATAGCATATCATAGCACCGTATCTATCTGTTATAAATGGACTCCAACCCCCAAATGCACTGTCCTAATCTTGCTTTCTCATCTGAGTGAGAACTATGAGCCCAAATAAATCTTAAAGCATCTTGTCATTAATGGGCCTGAATGCTAGCTGCCATTGCTTTGTTTCATAACTTACATCTGAAAAAAATGATAAAGTCACTTTGGCCATAAGTAACTTTATCCACAAAACTACAGTGTAAGAACATTTTCTTGTGTCTTCCTGTTTTAATAATTTGACCAAGAGATCTCAGATATTGGCTTCCTGTTCTTGATCTTGGCTAAAGTGTAAGTGTAAGTGTACACTTTCAGGCTCCAAAACTGATCCTTCATTGTTTTCTTCCTCAGATCTCTTAGATGTTACCTAAGAAACCCAGAGATGTCCATCCACCTACTGGATTCCAGATTGACAAATTGAAACACCTACATCAGTAATACTTAGACATCAGTGATTCAGGAACCAAATCAAAATTACTGAAAAGAGCCAGAGTGGTATGAATTCATTGTTTCATTTATCATTTTATATATTGTTCTCACAGTAAAATGACTGGCCATATATTATTTTATCAACTACAATTAGTTGTTAACATAGTAACAGCATCTTGACTGGTTAATAATTTAGAATAGTTACTAATAAAATCACACAGTGGTTTTTATATCATGTGTTGCAAAGCCCACAGGAGACACATTAAAGAGCCACTTGTGGCTCTTGAGCCTCAGTCTGAATATCACTGATCTGCACAATGAGTATTAGGGCACAAAAGACTCAGATAAAGTCTCTTTATACAAATTCTCTCCCACAATATTTACTATGACAGACAAACATGTTTCCACAAATATTAGAATTTGTATAAAACTGATATTGAAAAGAAAATTAAGTTACACATTTCATAAAATACACACAGATGTTTAATAAATAACATGGCTCCCTCAAGATTTTTTCAGAAATACATGGAAGATTAAAAGGAAAACATTTTAATTTTTTATTTACAGTATGATAGGATTAAATGGGCTAATATTTGAGATAGCACTGGAAATTCTGTGCATATGTAATAGGGATCAACTCAGAACCTTGGCACCTCCTGTTAGTTATCTGGGGAATCAGCTCTCAGGCAGCTCTCATATACTCATCTCTATGGTGTCTCTATCCTGTCACAGCTAGACCCTTCGTGTGACTCCATCTGTGGCCACCAGAGTCCCACCACAATTCCTATGGTGACCCAGAGAAGGAGGGGGGGACACCTGGGTCCTCCCACTATTCTAGGTCCCAGTCCAGGGACCTGCATGTGGCTGCCATCCACTGCATCTTCGTTAACTACTCAGTGGATTTCCCTTTGCTTCAGAGCTGAGTTCCAGAGCCAGCCAGTGCTCTGTCCAGGGTGCTAACAGTCCTCCCTCTTCAAGCTCCTGGGAGTCACTCTACTTGATCTGCTCTACAGCTCCCTTTTATATTGGCCTCCTGGGCCCTGACTGGCTGCCATATAGCCCTTTGCTATTGGCTACTTCTCCTGCAGCCTCTCCAAGGACCTTCTTAACCATTTCCTGGCCAGTGAGGGGTAGGAGTCCCATCACAGCATATTTTTATACTCACAGGTTTAAAATTCAGACACTCATATTAGCAGAATAATCTGCTCTGCAGCAATTTGTAGTTGTGCAAAGAAATAAAAAACATTTACAGATCTAGAACCCAGTCCTTTGCTACTTACTCAGGTCCTGAACCAGCAATATTCGTTCATACATATTCAGCAAAGCATTTAAGCACACTAATAAGTGCTTTGCCAAATTGGGGCATCAGTCCTTCGTCAATCAAAACTCTCACTGACTTCAAATGTTGAATGTACAGTCAGAGTGAGAACTAGAGCAGTGGTTCCCAACCTGTGCCCTGTGGACCACTGATGGTGCGTGAGGGTACTGCAGGTGGTCCATTGTGGGGGGGGGGGAGATAATGTAATACTAATATAATAATATGTACCTCTTATGTATCATATTCGATGTTACATTATTATTCACGATATAATTTGCATCACAAACATCCTTGTGTAATATAACATTCTCTGAATTTAAATAGTGGCACGTTTGCATGATGTCAAAATGAACTGTGGCTCTTTGCACATTTGGCAGTTAGAACGTGGTCCACAAAAGCTTTCAATGATGATGTAGTGTAGGAAAAGGTTGGGAGCTGCTGAACTAGAGGATCAAGCCTTATAGTAGTGGTGTTAAATTTACTGCATATGACAGAAAGAAAGCCCCTCATCCTGCAATGAACTTCACCCCAGCAGATCCGTGGCCTCATGAAAACCCTATTCAAGTTAATGGAAGCAGTTTGGGAGTAGAGAAGTTGGCTCCCTGTTTCTAGCCCTGCAGAGTCATGCGACATTACATTGATGCCTTTAGAGGGCAGAGGACAGGAGAGGTGAGTAGAGATATATGATAAATTAAGTTTATAACAAGGGTTGTGTCTTTTGTTCTTTACACAACAAAATATGAAGAAACATGTATGGCATTCCTAAAGGCCAACAGGAAAATTGCTACCTTCTACTGTAAGCTACCATAGTGCAGATTGCTTGTTTGAATGCCTGGCTAAGCCTTTCCATTAATCCCTTTTTGGCAGGATGGTGAGTGTTACGGAATTGGATCTGGGCAGTCTGGCCTCATAGTCAGAGCAGGATTTTGACCTCAGTAGTAGACAAGGTCTTGGAAAAAATTATGAAAGAGAAAGTAGTTAAAGATATTGAGGTTAAAGGTAATTGGGAGAAAATACAACATGGCTTTACAAAAGGTAGATCATGCCAGACCAACCTGATCTTTTGAGAAGATAACAGATTTTTGGATAAAGAGAATGAATACCAGGGAGAGAGAGGAATTATTTGAGTTCAGCACCAGTGTGAACACAAGAACAAATGAATAAAACTCTCCATCAGGAAGTTTAGGCTTGAAATTAGATGTAGGTTTCTAACCATCAGAGGGGTGAAGTTCTGGAATAGCCTTCCATGGGGAGCTATAGGGGCAAAAAATCTAGTTGGCTTCAAAACTGAGTTTGATAAATTTATGGAGAAGATAGTATGATGGGACAGCCTCATTCAGCAATTGAGCAAACTTGACTACTGGTGGTAGATACACCAATGGCCTGTGATGAGATGTTAGATAGGACTGCGTTTTGAGTTCTTACAGAGAATTTTTTTCTTGAGGGTCTGGCTGGTGAGTCTTGCCATGCTCAGGGTTTAACTGATGGCCATATTTGGGACTGGGAAGGAATTTTCTCCCAGGGCTGATTGGCAAAGGCTTTGGGATTTTTTGCCTTCCTCTGTAGCATGGCTCACTTGCTGGTAGATTTTTTGTATCTTAAAATCTTTAAACAACAAATTGAGGACTTTAATAACTCAGTCATAGGTTAGAAGTTTATTCCAGGAATGGGTGGGTGAGGCTTTGTGGCCTGCATTGTGCAGGAGGTCAGATTAGATGATCATATCAGGGCCCTCTGACCTTAAAGTCTATAAGGAGTCAGGTCTAATGGATGGAGTAGGCATCCAAGTTGGGGAATGAAGCCAAGGGTCAGCACCAGAGTCAACTACCACTTACCAAAGCCAGGGATCAAGCCAGCATCAGAAGCAGGAATTGTAGTTGAGGGTCACAGCTGAAATCAGATGCCAAATGCGCAAGAACCAAGGACTAGAGCCCTGCACAGATACAAAAATGTAGATCCAGATCTGATACGCACCCGCCCAATGTCAGGCTCTATCCAATCCACGATCTGCATGCCATGTTTTATGTGTATACATAACCACATCCACAACAGAGCTTGGGCTCACAGTCAGCATTTTAGCCTTTGATTGTCTCATTCTCCACATGGGCCCTGCCCATTTTCTCCTTTTCTTGTTTGCGGTTTGCGCGCTATCCTGTCAATCATATTTCCTTGGCCAGCATTGAAATCTCTGATTGACAGACAGCATGGCATGCGAACCACAAACAAGAGAAGGAAGAAGTGGATGGGGAAAACAAGAGGAATGAGCAAATCAAAGATCACAATGCTGACTGACTGACAGTGAGTCGTGTCCCTCCGAGCCCTAGCCTGTTGTGTCTGAGACTCTGATTGGCTGGCAGACCACAATCAATCAGAGCTCAGCTCGGATTGGCTGGAGTGCTTCCTTGTTCCCCTTGGTGCTGCTGACCCAGATCGTATCAGCAGCTGCAGGGACTGATCATAAAAATAGAATCCTCATGTGCAGGCCAATCTGCAACAATGGGGCTACGGATATCTGCATCCGTGAATGTGGTTACCCACGAATCTGAAGCGGATACCCGTGGATCTGAAGCAGATACCCACGGATCTGCAGGGTTCTATCAAGGACCAAGCCAGAGTCAGGGGTCACAACAAGGACTGTACCTGAGGACTGGATGTGAGGTATATGTAAGGAACTGAAGGCAAAGCAAGGATTGAGTGCAGAGCAGGAACATGGTGGGAACAGGAGCAAAGACAAGGGTAAGGCAGGACCCAAGCAGGAACAAGGTCCAAGAGGCAGGCACAAGCAGGGTCCAATACAGTCACAACAGAAAAATCACCTTGTTGCTTGGAACAAACTTTCTGTGCCTCCTTTTGGCTTAAATAGCATAGTTGGACCAATCAGTGGAACCTGGCGAACATCCAGTCAGGGCTCCCATGGGTGATGCCTAGGCTGAGGATTTAGTCCTAGTAGCTTCTCATACCACAGGGTTTCAGCAGACCCTGGGTAGAGTCCAAGATGTGTCAACTGTCTGGGGACTCTTACGCCTGAGCCCAAGCCCTGGGACATCACAGTAAGAAGCTAATGTGGTATGTTTGATACCATTTCTTTTCACATACAATGGAAACTCTTCAGATGTAAATTGAGTTTCATTGTTATCTAGAATCTGTTCAGGAACAGAGAGTGTCATTTCATTCCTACCCCAAACCCTTCTCTGAGGGAATGAGAAAAAGCCATATCAGCCCTTTGCCTGGTATAGCTTACTTCCCTTTTCATGCCAATTTAGCTATGCTGATATCCAGAGGGGTAGCCATGTTAGTCTGTGTACAGCAAAAGCAACAAGAGTCCTGTGGCACCTTAAAGACTAACAAATTTCTTTGGGCATAGGCTTTCATGGGCTCCAACCCACTTCGTCAGATGCATGAAGTGGAAACTATGGTTGAGAAGTATATACACACAAGTGGGGATGAAGGAGGGCAAGTGTTAGCAAAGTCAATTCAGTTAGGGTAGATGAGGCCCATTCACATCAGTTGATTAGAAGGTGAGAATGTGTGAACAGGGACAATCTTTTTTTGTAATGTATTAACCATTTCAAGTCCCTAGTCAGACCCTCTCTGATTGTGTCAAGTTTGCAAATCAGTTCCAGCTCTGCAGTTTCATGCTGACGTCTGCTTTTGAAGATTTTCTGATGGAGTATGGCAACTTTCAAGTCTGCTGCTGAGTGTCCAGGGACACTGAAGTGTTCTCCTATTGGTTTATGGATGTTGCCATTTCTGATGTCTGATTTGTATCCATTTATTCTCTGGCGTAAGGACAGTCTGGTTTGGCCAATGTACATGGCATAGGGGCATTGCTGGCACATGATAGTATATACCACATTAGTGGATGTACAGGTGAAAGAGCTCCTGATGGTGTGACTGATGTGGTTGGGACCTGTGATGGTATCACTAGAGTCAATGTGCAGGCAGAGTTGGCAACAGGGTTTGTTGCAGAGATAGGTTCCAGGATTAGTGTTCTTGTATGGTGTTCGGTTGTTTGATGAGTATTTGCTTCAGGTTGGGGGACTGTCTGTAAGCAAGGATAGGCCTGCCTCCCAAGGCTTGAGAGAGGGATCATCTTCTAGGATAAGTTGTAGATCTTTGATGATGTACTGGAGAGAATTTAGTTGGGGGCTGTTGGTGATGACCAGTGGTGTTCTGTTGTTTTCTTTATTGGGTCTGTCCTGTAGTAGGTGACTCCTGGGTACCCATTTGACTCTGTTAATCTGTTTTTTCACTTCCCCAGGTGGATACTGTAGTTTTAGGAATGTTTGGTAGAGATCTTGTAGGTGTTTGTCTGTGTCAGAGGGATTGGAGCAGGTCTTAAGGCTTGGCTATAGACGATGGATCGTATAATGTGTCCAAGGTGGAAGCTGGAGGCATGTACGTATGTATTGCGGTCAGCTGGTTTTGGGTATAGGGTAGTGTTAATGTGTCCATCCCTTATTCGTACTGTAGTGTCCAAAAAGTAGATTTCTTGTGTGGACTGGTCCAGGCTGAGATTTATGGTGGGGTGGAAATTGTTGAAATCCCAATGCAATTGTTCAAGGGACTCTTTCCTGTGGGTCCAGATGATGAAAATGTCATCAATGTAATGTAGGTAAAGGAGAGACACTTGGGATGAGATTTGAGGAAGCAATATTCTAGGTCAGTCATAAAAATGTTGGCATACTGTGGGGCCCTGCAGGTACCCATAGCTGTGCCACTGACTTGAAGGTATAGATCATCTCCAAATCTGAAGTAATTTTGGGTCAGGACAAAGTCACAAAGTTCAGCTACTATGTGAGCTGTGGCATCATCAGGGAAACTGTTCCTGATGGCTTGTAGTCCATCTTTGTATGGAATGTTGGTGTAGTGGTGTATAGGGCTTCTACATCCATAGTGGCTAGGACGGTGTTTTCTGGGAGGTCACTGCTGGATTGTAGTTTTCTCAGGAAGTCAGTGGTATCATGAAGATAGCTAGGAGTGCTGGTGGTGTAGGGCCTGACAATCCCGCTATGAGAGTGCCAATGCCCGAGATGATGGGTATGGCATTCAGGATTCCCTGGTTTGTGGATCTTGCGCTATGTCTACACTTGTAAATTTAGGTCGACTTTAGCTAAGGCGACTTAACTAAGTTGACTTTAAGTCGACTTAGTTAAGTCGACTTAGCATGTCTACACCTAAATTAAAAGTCGACTTTGGGGGGAACTTACAAAGTCGACCTAGAGCGTCCACACTGGACGCCTAGGTTGACTTCTAGGGGCTAGGGGGACCTAGGGCAGGTCCATGGGGGCAGGGTGGGCACCTCTTGCCCAGTGCCAGGGGGCTCAGCCTTTGCCCCATTGTACATGGGTACAATGGGGAAAAGGGGGATAGGGACCCTGGCAGGGCATAAGGGCAGGGCGGGCATGCCAGGCTCCCCCTGTGCACCCCCCCCCCTCCGGCAGGGAGGGCAGTGGTGGAGTCCTGGAGTAGCCCTAAGTCGACTTAGGGCTACTCCAGGTCTACACTGGCCTAAGTCGACTTTAAAAAGTCGACTTTAAGCTTAAGTTGAAATAAAATGAGCTTTTATAAAGTCAACTTAATTTTCATTAAGTCGACTTTATTTTCCTTAAGTCGACTTAAGCAACTTGCTTAAGTTTAAGCAAGCTTAAATCGACATAATTTACAAGTGTAGACGCACCCTTGTGTAGTAGATAGAACACCCCTGGTCGGGGCTCTTGGGGTGTGTCTGTGTAGATTTGTTCTTGTGCTTCTTCAGGGAGTTTCTTCAGCAGATGTTGTAGTTTCTTTTGGTATTCCTCAGTGGGATCAGATGGTTGTGGCTTGTAGAATGTGGTGTTAGAGAGTTGTTTGGCAGCCTTCCATTTGTAATCTATCCTATTCATGTGTCGGTCAATGTTTGTGGAAGTATGGAGTTGGTGTAAAAACTCCACCCACTCCCTGCCTCTGTCCAGCCGTTCCCTTCTCACCAGCATAGGAGGGAGAGTAATGGCCTGTGGTGATGATGACTCACAATGTGGGAAACCAGCATAATATTTTACAGCCATCTTTCTTCTTTAGCCAGGCATGTAAGGCATTGCCAGTTGATCCCCGAGTGCTGAGAGGGACATAGTACTCTTTATTCTTGCTTTTGAAGTATGAACTATGTGGTTTCCTCCAGCATCTGCTGCCAGACATTAAGAGATGCAACAGACGAGGCCCTTGGATGTTTCCCTTTAGAACCATGGAATTAGCTAGCACACAGCCTCACACTTCTGTATGTCCTCTAATTTTCATCCTTGCAAAGGGCTGCTGTGTATGGAGAAGGAAGAAAGGGATTCATACATCCCCAGTTTTACCCTTGACAGTATCTCACAGTATAAATGGGAATAGATGCTAAACAACAATGAATCCTGTTTGTATGCACAAGTTTAAACTGAATATTACATTTGGGGTCTTGAAAGAAATTTTTCTAGAGCATTTCCCCCACAGATCTTGGAGGTTGCCAGGGTGGGTGAAAAGCTCACTTTTCACTCGAGCTTTAAGCAAGAATCATGTAGTAGGAGCAATTTCAATTTCTTTAAATTGTAGAGGGTCATGAACATCAGGGAAAACTTAGTCCTGCCTAGCATCTTCCTTCCATTTATGATTATTCTGATGCTAAACCTGGGGTCGGCAACCCAAAAGATAAGGAGAGCCATTTTTAAAAAAATTCCTTCAATAACCAAGTGTTTTGAGAGTTGCAATAGGTGTAGGCTTCTGGTGGGGGGAGCTAGGAGCTGGGCCAGGTCTCCTGCCACGGGAGCTCCTGGTGGGGGGGAGGGAGCCCAGAACCAGGAGCACCCCACAGGGTTCCCCAGTAGCAGGGGGAGCCCCGAGCTTGGCACCAGCTGCCTGCAGGATCCCCTGGTGGCAGGAGGAGGCCCAGACCTGCAAGGAGGCAGGCAAAGAGCTGCATGTGGCTCCAGAACTGCAGGTTGCAGATGTACTTCATCATCTCCAGGTATTTCAAGAGAAAATTGACACATAGCAATAATATTTTAAAGATGAGATTAAACCTATTTTCAATGTCCACATTACATTTTGTCTCATGATATTATCATTAAAAGCAAGCTGCAGCCCTCTCTTCTCAATCTTATATTGTTTGGAGTCCCTGCTAATTCACTTGACAGAAGGATTTGGAGCAACACTAGCAGCCAGCAGAGGGAGCCCGTGCTTTTTAGCTTTACTTCCCTTGCTTCCTCATTCAAATCAAGTTCCAAAGGGGTAGCTGTGTTAGTCTATTGCAGAAAAACAAACAGAGTCCTGTACCACTTTTAAAGACTAACAGATTTATTTACTGCATGAGCTTTCGTGGGCGAAAATTCCACTTGGTCAGATGCTTTGAAGATGGGAAATTTACAGAATGGGAGGAAATTAAATGCAGGGAAGTGTATGACAGGATCAGGTCAGCCTGTAACAGCAAATCAAAATAGATTTTAGGATTCAAACACTGGGGAACAGCACATAGGGTGCATCTACACTTGTAAATTAAGTCGACTTAAGCTCGCTTAAGTCGACTTAATTTACCCTGCGTCTACACTACAGTTTCCTTAAGTCGACTTAAGCAAGTTGCTTAAATCGACTTAAGGAAAATAAAGTCAACTTAATGAAAATTAAGTCCACTTTATTAAACCTGGATTTAATTCGACTTAAGGCTTAAGTCGACTTTTTCAAGTCGACTTAAGCCAGTGTAGACCTGGGGTAGCCCTAAGTTGATGTAGGGCTACTCCAGGACTGCACCACTGCCCTCCCTGCTGGGGGGGGGCTCAGGGGGAGCCTGGCATGCCCCCCCCACAGGGCAGGGCAGAGCCCTGCCTACCCTGCCTCTATGCCCTGCCAGGGTCCCTGTCCCCCTTTGCCCCATTGTACCCATGTACAATGGGGCAAAGGCTGAGCCCCCTGGCACTGGGCAAGGGGTGCCCCCTGCCACTGTGGACCTGTCTTAGGTCCTCCTAGCCCCTAGAAGTCGACCTAGGCATCCAGTGTGGATGCTCTGGGTCAATTTTGTAAGTTCCCCCCAAAGTCAACTTAAAATTTAGGTGTAGACTCACTAAGTCGACTTAACTAAGTTGACTTAAAGTCATCTTAGTTAAGTCGAATTAGCTAAAATCGACCTAAATTTTCAAGTGTAGACATAGCCATAGAGGGAGGTGAGGTCAAATCACCTGTTGTAATGAGAGAAAAATCCATAGTCCCTGTTTAATCCCAAGGCAACTAAAATAAATAAAAAAGGAAACCTTGGACACTCCATCCTCTCAGGTATTGGCACACTTACAGCAGGATTATCTGGCTATGTGAACTCTCTCCTCAGACCCTATGCTATCAGCACGCCTAGCTATCTGAGAGAGACTATGGATTTCCTGAGAAAAATCCAATCCATTGGTGAACTTCCAGAAAATATCATCTTGGACACTATGGACGCAGAGGCTCTTTACACCAACATCCCACATAAAGATGGATTACATTAGAAGAACTATCCAAGATGATGCCACAGCAAAACTTGTGGCTGAACTTTGTGGCTTTGTACGCACTCACAATCATTTCAGAGTTGAAGATAATTTATACCTTCAAGTTAGTGGCACTGCCATGGTACCCGCATGGCCCCACGATACGCCAACATCTTTATGGCCTACTTTGAATAACGCTTCCTCACATCTCATCCCAAAGCACCTCTACTTTACTTACACTACATTGATGACATCTTCATCATCAGGACCCACGGTAAGGATGCCCTTGAAGATTTCCATAGAGATTTCAACAATTTCCACTCCACAGTCAAACTTAGCCTGGAACACTCCACACAGGAGATCCACTTTCTGGACACTATAGTGCAATTAGTGATGGGCACATAAAAACCACCCTATACCGCAAACCTACTGATCGCTGTAGTTACCTACATCCCTTGAGCTTTCATCCAAGACACACCATACGATCCATTGCCTACAGTCAAGCCCTAAGATATAACCGCATTTGCTCTGATCCCTCAGACAGAAACAGACACCTTCAGGATCTCTATCAAGCATTCTTAAAACTACAATACCCACCCGCAGAAGTGAAGAAACAGATTGACAGAGCCAGATGGGTACCCAGAAATCACAGGAGAAGCCCGAGAAAAAAAACAACAGAATGCCATTGGTCACCACCTACAACCCCAAGTCAGACCTCTTCACCACATCATCAAAGATCTACAGCCTATTCTTCAAGACGATCTCTCACTCTCTCAAGCCTTGGGAGACAGATCTCTCCTTGCTTACAGATAGGCCCCAACCTTACACAGATACGCACTAGCAACTACAGATCAAACAACAGAAACATTAAAGCAGGAACATATCCCTGCAACAGACCACGGTGCCAACTTTGCCCTCATATCTACCCTAAAGACACCATCACAGGACCAAATCAAGCCACCTACTCCATCAAGGGCTCATTCACCTGCTCATCCACCAATGTGATTTATGCCATCATGTGCTGGAAATACCCCTCTGCCTTATATATTGAACAAACAGGACAGTCTCCGCACAAAAGAATAAATGGACACAAATCTGACATCAGAAATTGCAACACTAAAAAAACAATAAGGGAACTCTTCAATCTCTCTGCTCACTCCATTGACGACTTGCTAATAGCTGTGCTGAAACAGATGAATAACAAATCACAGCTTCAAAGAGAAACGGCAGAACTCAAATTTATATGCAAATTTAGCTCAGTTGCCTTGGGGTTAAACAGGGACTATGGATGTTTTTCTCATTAAAATAGGTGATTTGACCTATCCTCCATCTATGTGCTGTTCCCCAGTGTTTGAATCCTAACATCTATTTTGATTTGCTGTTACAGGCTGACCTGATCCTATGTCATACACTTCTCTGCATTTAATTTCTTCCCATTCTGTAAATTTCCCATCTTCAAAGCATCTGACCAAGTGGGATTTTCTCCCATGAAAGCTCATGCAGTAAATAAATCTGTTAGTCTTTAAAAGTGCCACAGGACTCTCTTTGTTTTTTCTGCAATAGACTAACATGGCTACCCCTCTGGAACTTGATTTGAATGAGGAAGCAAGGGAGGTAAAGCTAAAAAGCATGGGCTCCCTCTGCTGGCTGCTAGTGTTGCTCCAAATCCTTCTGTCAAGTGAATTAGCAGGGACTCCAAACAATATAAGATTGAGAAGAGAGGGCTGCAGCTTGCTTTTAATGATAATATCATGAGACAAAATGTAATGTGGACATTGAAAATAGGTTTAATCTCATCTTTAAAATATTATTGCTATGTGTCAATTTTCTCTTGAAATACCTGGAGATGATGAAGATCTGCAACCTGCGGTTCTGGAGCCACATGCAGTTCTTTGCCTGCCTCCTTGCAGGTCTGGGCCCCCTCCTGCCACTAGGGGATCCTGCAGGCAGCCGGTGCCAAGATCGGGGCTCCCCTTGCCCCTGGGGAACCCTGTGGGGGTCCTGCTCCTGGTTCTGGGCTCCCTTGCCCCACCCCCCGGCAGGAGCTCCCGTGGCAGGAGACCTGGCCCAGCTCCCGCCACCAGAAGCCTACACCTATTGCAGCTCTCAAAACACTTGGTTATTGAAGGAAATTTTTTTAAATGGCTCTTCTTATCTTTTGGGATGCCGACCCCAGGTTTAGCATCAGAATAATCATAAGTGGAAGGAAGATGCTAGGCAGGACCAAGTTTTCCCTGATGTTTATCACTCTCTACAATTTAAAGAAAGTGATATGATCACTTGCTCCTACTACATGATTCTTGCTTAAAGCTCGAGTGAAAAGTGAGCTTTTCACCCACTCTGGCAACCTCTAAGATCTGTGGGGGAAATGCTCTAGAAAAAAATTTTTCAAGACCCCAAATGTAATATTCAGTTTAAACTTGTGCATACAAATAGGATTCATTGTGGTTTAGTATCTATTCCCATTTATACTGTGAGATACTGTCAAGGGTAAAACTGGGGATGTATGAATCCTTTTCTTCCTTCTCCATACACAGCAGCCCTTTGCAAGGATGAAAATTAGAGGACATACAGAAGTGTGGGAGGCTCTGCTCTAGCTAATTCCATGTCCTAAAGGGAAACATCCAAGGGCCTAGTCTATTGCATCTCTTAGGCTATGTCTCCACTTGTTAATTTAAGTCGACTTTAACTAAGTCGACTTGGTATGTCTACACTTAAAAGTAAAGTCAACTTAAAGGGGAACTTAGAAAGTCGACCTGGGGCATCCACACTGGATGCCTAGGTCAACTTCTAAGGGCTTAGGGGGACCTAGGGGAGGACCACGGGGGTAGGGGGGCACCCCTTGCCCAATGCCAGGGGGCTCAGCCTTTGCCCCTATGTAACTATGTACAATGGGGCAAAGGGGGACATGGACCCTGGCAGGGCATAAGGGCAGGGTGGGCAGGGCTCTGCCCTGCCCTGTTGGGGGGCATGCCAGGCTCCCCCTGTGCCCCCCCCAGCAGGGGGGCATTGGTGTAGCCCTGGGGTAGCCCTAAGTCGACTTAGGGCTACCCCACATCTACACTGGCTTAAGTCAACTCTAGGGAGTCGACTTAAGCCTTAGGTCCAATAGAAAGGTGGTGTTATAAAGTCGACTTAATTTTAATTAAGTCGACTTTATTTTCCTTAAGTCGACTTAAGCAAGCTGCTTAAGTCGACTTAAGGAAACTGTAGTGCAGACGCAGGGTAAATTAAGTCGACTTAAGCAAGCTTAAGTCGACTTAATTTACCAGTGTAGATGCAGCCTTAATGTCTTGCAGCAGATGCTGGAGGAAACCACATAGTTCATACTTATAAAGCAAGAATAAAGAGTGCTATGTCCCTCTCAGCACTAGGGGATCAACTGGCAATGCCTTACATGCCTGGCTCTGTTTGTTTTTATTTAAATCAGTAAGATAAAAATGGAAAAAGGCAAGGTAAAAGAGTAGTGTTAAACCCTTCTTCCCAGCTCCCTCCACACCCCATACATACCAGCTTCTGTATTTATGTATGCAAGTAAATTCCAAACATATATTTAACATTTTACATCTCTGTGCTGTCAGGAGCTTTTGATAAACCAAGAAGTAAAATGCACACTCACCACTGATCTTTGAAAATTATTTGGGAATTGGTCTAACTTCTGTGATGCAGACCAACTTTTAGAGACAGCCAGAATGCTTTAAATTAACCTGTTGCCTCATATTTCTCTTTATCTGTAACCAGTGAAGAAGTAAAAATAATGACTTGAGATTATACATATAACTTTAGGCTCTGGTCCTATTCTTACACATGTGCTTGACTTTGTTCACATGAGCAGTCCCTGGTAAGTTTAGCTGGACAATATAAGATAAATATATAGATTGTACCATTCACTGGATTGGCCAGAGGTGATCGGTTTCAGAATTCTTGACCATATAATTTGTATCTTTCTAATTGCTATTGAAAATGATCTTTAATGATTCTGAAATAATTAATGGCAATAACTCTTCATTGGAAACAAACAGTAAAATGTACTAAGTGTTTGATATTGAAAAAGTGTTATAGAAATAGTATTTACAGGATGTTCTCTGGATATTTGCAATTCACTTGGGCATCATTCCAAACTTGCTAGTTTCTAGTCTTGCCGGATACCAGAAACAAATATTCATAAATGGTCTAAGATATCAAATGTAACCAAATCACTGCAAAAGCTCCTAGTTCTTGAACAGACCAACTTTAAATAGTAAACTATTGCTTCAACAAAATCTGTTTATAGCATTCCCGGTAACAAATCCTCTGCTATAAGTTATCAGACAGCAATATAAGAGCTGGAAGAACTTGGAAAAACCCATCAGGTGGAGCAGCCCTTTAAGATAAAATCACCTCATAACGTCTACATCTAAGGGAACGTCTATACTGATGAGAGCTAAGTCGCTGCTGTCAGATCTATTTTTCTGGATCAATTGAGCAGTCAAGTAAGACACACTCAGTCAATCCAGAAAATGACTTAATAAAACCACTCCCTGAATTAGCGTAATGCTGTATCAACAGGAATGCATTTCTCATTGGTGCAGCACAGTGAAGATGTCACACTAGAGAGGAGTTACTAGAGAGGAGTTTGTAAGTCAATGGGTTAGGCAAAATATTCTGCATAGCTTGAGTAACTCCTGTCAACTGCTGCCGAATTTTGCAGGCATTGTAGACTTATCCTAAAAGGAATTTGGTGAAAACTGAATATACTTGATGCTGTCTCTCAGATGCACACTCAAACTACTGAGAATTCCTAATGCACTAGCAAGCCTTTCTGAAGAAATTCAGTGCTGATTTGTACGAGAGTTTTGTTGACAAAAGCTAACTTCGTTGATAAAACAGTGTAGGTGTGCAGACTAAAATGCTTCTCCCGTCGATATGACTCAGCTGTTATCCTGACATAAAACCACCTCAATGAGAAATGTAGGGCTTATCTTGGCTTAGTTAGGATGACACAGCATCACTGTAGACACTATAGCCTTTCATCCATTGTGGGGCTCTCATTCTTGTCAATTTTGCTGGAGTGGTGAAATTGATAGGAAAGCCCCGCTGAGAACTGAGCAGCTAGCTGATCTCTGCTCCCGGTGCCAACAGGGCAAGAAGCTTGGGTGGCTTGTCTCCACTCCCACTGGGAGCCAGGGTAGCTTGTCAATTTCACAACTGAGTCACCCATATCACAACTGATATTGACAAGGCTGCCCAACTCCTGGCAGGGAATGTGAAAAGCTGGAGCAGCTGGACCCCTCTCCCCAGAGGCAAGAAGCCCCGGCAGCTTCCCCCTGGGAGTGGGAGGGGAGAAGCCCAGGGCTGGCTCCCAGCAGGGAACAGGCTGTGGGGGGAGGGCAACCTACCAAAAGCTTATAGCAGGGCTCTCAGCTCCCCACACTCCTCGTAGGTCAGTGGAAATATTCCTGGTGAGGATGCACTCCACTGGCCCAAGGAGAGTAGTGTGGACAGTGACTGTGGACTGCAGGGGCTGTAAGACAACCTATGTAAGGTCAACTTATTTTTCTAGTGTAGACAAGGCCTCCCACGAAGAAATGAACCTCTGCTCTCTGTAACATACTGCAATGTAAAACCTAAGCATTAAAGATAAGATTAGCGATATCTTCCTGCCTTTTATAAAGCATACAATCACCATGATAATTCAGCACTGTGGCCAAAATTTTCAAGAGTGGTTACTTATTTTGGGTCCATAACTTGAGATATCATAACATGACTCAAATTGGGGTCTCAAAATCTGGGGTGCCCAGGATCAATGGCCACTTTTGAAAATTTGGCTGCAAATGAATGAAAATATCCAGTTTTGATTCTTTCTGAGTAAAATTAACTTTAATACAGAGGAACCTTTGATTTAATTTATTGGATTAAATTCAGCCCTGGATGGGATTCTTGTTAAGTGAAAGGCTGAGTACAGTTCACCACCTTAACATCCAGTAGAAGAATTTATACTAAGACAACACAACCCACAGGGGACAGACTGTGCTCTGAGTCACAAAAAATGAGTTGAAGAGGAGCTCAATGGAGGAGACACAATACATGAAGTCCCATGAACATCTGAATTTCATATTGCAAGCCACATGCACCATGACAACAGCCAACAGAAATCCTGCTATATAGCTAAAATCAATTTTAGCTAAGCTGAATTCATGACCCAAGTGAGAGACACTTTTATGATCATGGATGCCATTCTAAGAGTATTCTCAATATTTTCATGATCTGAGACACCCAACATTTATAATCTCTTTCCACAATAAGATGAATTATGAAAAAGTATGCTACTTATTACAGCACCTTAAATATCCATAGCACTTTATTATACAGACAGATGGATTTCCTACAGAGAAAAATTTACCATCTACATTAAGCTGAAAATAAACAGGAACAGCCTGCTGTTCACTCACAAGCAAGTTCTCTGCTTAGCATCCCACACAAGTAGTTGAATTTACCATGACTTTAGCTATTTTCTTAATAAATAAAAACATCACTTTTTTCTTTCAGAACCTTCCTCCTCTCAACATATTCCAGTGCCCAGCTGGTATTAGCCTAATTCACATAAACATTTAATAGAAAAACAAGCCTAAACAAGTGCTTATTCCAATGTCATTGCTGCTTCTTCTGACAGATTCCCAGTGGCACTGGACCAGAATGATCGGGGATGATTTACTGATGACCCTCTTTTCACCTAGCTCAAGAGCTCATATAAATTCATCATTAAGCAAAATGAACCACATGCGGACCTAATATGTAAACAGAGAAATAAACTTAAAGCTTCCATCCTAGCCCTTGTTTGCCAAAGTCTCTACCACACAAATAACTTTCTGCACCTCTGCTATACGCTGTAGCTTTCATAGACTCTAAGGTCAGAAGGGACCAGTACAATCATCTAGTCTGACCTCCTGCAAAATGCAGGCCTCAAAACCTCACCCACCCACTCCAGCAAAATACCACTAACCTATGACTGAGTTATTTACCTCCTTAAATCACCATTTAAGTACTTTAAGATACAAAGAATTCACCGGTAGGTGAGCCATGCCCTGTGCATGGAGGAAGGCAAAAAACACCCAGAGCCCAAGCCAATCTGTCCTAGGGGAAAATTCCTTCCCGACCCCAAATATGGTGATCAGTTAAACCCTGAGCATGTGGGCAAGTCTCAACAGCTAGTTACCCAAGAAACAATTCTCTGTAATAACTCAGAACCCACCCCATGTACCCTCCCTTCTTAGGCCACTTGTATATCCACCACCCATAGCCAAAGATCAGTCAATTTCCAAAATAGGCTATCTGATCATACCAACCCCTTCATAAATTTACCAATCTCAGTTTTGAAAGCAGTTATGGTTTTTGCCCCCACAACTCCCCTTGGAAGGCTATTCCAGAACTTTACTCCTCTAATGGTAAGGAACCTGCATCTAATTTCAAGCCTAAATTTCTTGATGGACAGTTTATAACCATTTGTTCTGGTGTCCACATTGGTGCTGTGCTCAAATAATTCCTCTCCCTCCCTGATATTAATCCCTCTGATGTATTTATAGAGAGCAATCATATCCCCCCTCAACCTTCTTTTGGTTAGGCTAAACAAGCCAAGCTTCTTGGGTCTCCTCTCATAAGGCAGGTTTTCCACTCCACAGACCATCCATGTAGCCCTTCTCTGCACCTGTTCCAATCTGAATTCATCCTTTTTAAACATGGGGGACCAGAACTGCATGCAATATTCCAGATGGGGTCTCACCAGTGCCTTGTACAGAGGTACTTATAAAAGATTTCTCTGAGGACCAAATTCTTAAGGGGTATAAATTAGTGTAGCTCCATTGGCTTCCATGTAACTATGCTGATTTATATAGGTTGAGAATCAAACCTTCTGATCTGTTATAGCAATGTAAATAATATTAACCCTATTCTGAATTTACAGCTGTTTAAAATTAGAATCTGGCCTATAAACCATAAATCTTCATATTTCTTTGATTTTGTTTTTTAAAACAGGTTCTATGGCAGCTACATCTTTGGAAATACTTTAACTGGTCTTCTCTCAAGCAAGACAAAAATATTATTATATGTTCAAAGCACTCTGCTGTGGTTTATAGCTACAAGCTTTTAAACGAATTGGTGGCATATGAGGCAGATACTCCTCAGATAGTTCTGCCAGCTCTCCAAGGTTGGAAGGAATGAGATATGTGATGCCACTAAAATGTCTCATGGAGTTAAAGTATCCTAATTAATCTTAGGCACTATTTTGAAAGCCTGCTTCAGACATCAGATCTGCAGGTGTGGGCTGTTTTGTATCTTTCAAAAGCATTTCATACAAATGTTGACTCTTACATATCAGTTTATTGCATATCAGTATCAAGCCCAAAGGGTGCAGTATTTGTGCATGGTGGGGCACATACAATATCAGAAGGCAGTTCTAAAGGCGTGGGATGAAATCCAAACCCCAATGAAGTTGGTGGGAAAATTCTCATAGACTTTAATAGAGTCAAAATTTTGTCCATGGTGTAGTTGATTCTCTTTGTTACAAATTCAGTTATCTTACATAACAAATTGTCAAGCAGCATACTGTTAATACTGCACAGTGTAGTACATGACTAGATTTTGAAAATACGCTAATAGGTGAACTGAAAGTTCTCCTTGGCGTGTGGCTCTAGAAGAGAGAGTTAAAGCTGAAGGGCTTCATTAACCCCAGTTGCAGACTAAAGCACACAATAGTAAACACCACACAAAAAGGACATAGAAGAGGGGGTAAGGGTGAAAGCATGCAAATCCAGTACAGCTCAATGGTGTTATTAAAGCACAGCCCCTCACAGGGGGTAATGTGAACTCCACTATTCCAGTGAAGCATCAGAAGACAATTTCCACCTGGAATTCTCAAGCACACAAGAGAAATATGCATGCTTCTGAATCCATTCAGAGGATTCTGCACATTCCTCCTGTGCTCCAGGCCAGCCCCAATAACCAGAACATGCATGTATGCGCGCGCTGAAGTCCAGGGCCATGCCTCTTCCCCCCAAACCTCTTGGGATGTCTTGCAAAAGTACATGTGGAGTTGATTCTATAGGCATTCAGACTAAGAGGCAGCAACAGTAGTGGGTGTCTACTGAAAGCACAGCACAATAGTACACACCGAGGACAAAGTATGGGCTACAAGTTCTAGTAAAGGAGCCACAGAGATGGAGGACACTGCACCAGTTGCTCAGAGGTGATACCCATACAGTGGAAGCCTAACTATCCATATGGGTATACCAGAACCCCCAAATAAATAAGTCCTGTCCCATACACACTAGGTTCAGTGTAAAACCTACTTCATCACCAGGAGGCACTCTCTTTTTTGGTTGTTCCAATGTCCTAATCAAGAACAGCAAAAACACTAATATTAGAAGAAAAATATCCCCATTATGTTAGATATGTTAGCATCTTTTTACGGCCCAACTAAACAAAGAAATGTTCCATATTTGTAAGATACAGAAATCAAGTTTTTGGTGCTCACACAAAGAAAGAAAGAAAGAAAGAAAGAAAGAAAGAAAGAAAGAAAGAAAGAAAGAAAG
>ML685917.1:368201-411781 GCA_007922175.1 Pelusios castaneus | reverse complement strand
AAGAAAGAAAGAAAGAAAGAAAGAAAGAAAGAAAGAAAGAAAGAAAGGTTTAAATGGAAACTGATCTTTGTTACAATTATTTTCTTCTTTTCTGATAGCTTATTGTATACCTCTTCCTTTCACACACTAATTGAATCCAAAATAGCTAAAACAAGATCTTCTAATATTATTTCTGCATCGAAGAAAAGAGCCACTACTGGTCCCTCTCAGAATCACCTCTATACTCCAGAATAAGCTTCAAGCAATTATAAGAGGCCAATACATACCATAAGCTGCAGGAATCCCAATGTGTTTGCCATATAGAAAGATTATGAAAAGGAAGGAAGGAAATAATAAGATAGAATTCCTAAGAGGCTGTTAAAAGTAACAGTGATTTTATTCATAACTTCCCTGTGTCCCAAATCCTGTCCTCACCTCAAAAAAAGCAAAATTCACCATAGCACAGAGGGCCCACATAAGACCTTAATTCATGGCTAAAAAGGGCTGTGCAATCTGGGAGCCTGTGTGGGCTGTCTGCATTGGAGCAAATTCACAGAAGTGGAGAGCTCTGCTTTTAGTGGAACTGTTAGCACTTCTGCTACATAAGGTGGACAATGTTTTGGGAGCCTCCCTGGAGTCATGCTCTTTATTAACCACAGTGTACAGCATCATAGGGGCTCCAATAAGCAGTTTTTCATGCAAGGCTCATTCATATGCTACTACACAGAACTATTGCCCATTTATGCTCGCAAGTGAGGACAATACATACACTGTGCAGGGGTAAGGAGATGGAGAGTAAGGTGCAGGTCTACAGAGTCTGAGATTGCTGGTATTCCTACAGTGCCACGGGAAGGCCATGCAGGGGAACAGCCAGGGACTGACTCTTGCTTGCAGAATCTGACTCTTGCAATTCCTCCAATTCCTGCCTAAGAACTACTGTCCCTGGTGGGAAACCTCAGATTACCTATGCTTCAGTGCTCAGCCCCTTACAGCAGACTCTGAGAGGCTTGAGGGCTTCACCTCTGCACAGACATCCAAAAGTCAGACCCTTATCAGGTCCATTTTTTAGTCACCTCTAAGCAGAATTTGAACTAAGTAACAACTGAGCTCCAGAAAAACTATCAAAACAAATATTTGGGGGGTTGTGATGGATGAAAGGGTGCATATGAACTCCCAGTGCAATACTATGGCCAAAAGAGTTAATGAGGGAATCTCAAATGGGAGTAGAGAGGCTATTTTATCTCTGTGTTTGGCACTGGTTGGTGCAACCATTACTGGAATACTGTGTACAGTTCTGGTGTCAACAATTCATATAAGTATCTAAATAGGGAACAAACATTTGACAACAGGCTCTTCATCCTAGCAAAGAAAAGATCTGACAGCTAGAAATTGAAGCTAGACAGATTCACACAGGAAATAAAGCATAAATTTTTTATGTTTTGTAATTAGCCAGTGTAACTATTTACTAAAGGTTGTGGTGATGCTCCATCACTTGTTGTTTTTAAATCCAGGTTGGATGTGCTCTAGGCAACCAGTAACAAGTGGAGTGCCCCAAGGGTCGGTCCTGGGGCCAGTTCTGTTCAACATCTTCATTAATGATCTGGATGATAGGATAAATTACATGCTCAGTAAGTTTGCAGATGACACCAAGCTGGGGGGAATGTAGACACTCTGGAGGGCAGAGACAGGATTCAGGGAGACCTAGACAAATCAGAGCACTGGGCCAAAAGAAATCTCATGAGATTCAATGACAAGTGCAAAGTCCTGCATTTAGAATGGAAAAATCCCATGTAGTGCCACAGGCTGGGGATCCATCAGCTAAGTAGCAGCACTGTAGAAAAGAACCTGGAAATTATGGTGGATGGGAAGCTGGATATGAGTCAACAGTATGCTCTTGTTGCCAAAAAGGCCAATGCCATATTGGGCTGCATCAGTAGGAGTGTTGCCAGCAGATCGAGGGATGTGATTATTCCCCTCTATTCGGCATTGGTGAGGCCACATCAAGAATACTGTTTCCAGTTTTGGGCTCCCCACTACAGAAAGGATGTTGACAAATTAGGAAGAGTCCAGCGGAGGGCAACAAAAATGATTAGGGAACTGGAGCACATGACTTACAAGAAGAGAGTAAAAGAGCTAGGCTAATTTAGTCTGCAGAAGAGAAGACTGAGGGGGAATTTGTTAGCAACTTAAACTACTTGAAGGGGTGTTCCAAAGAGGAGGGAGCTAGGCTGTTCTCGGTAGTAACAGAGGACAGAACAAGAAACAATGGTTTCAAGCTGCAGCCAGGGAGGTCGAGGTTGGACATTAGGAAAATCTTTCTCACTAGGAGGGTGGTGAAGCATTGGAATGGGTTACCTAGGGAGGTGGTGGAATCTCCATCTTTGGAAACATTTAAGGCCCAGTTAGACAAAACCCTGACTGGGATGATTTAGTGGGAGTGGTCCTGCTTTTAGCAGGGGGTTGGACTAGGTGACCTCATGAGGTCCCTACCAACCCTAAGGTTCTATGATTCTATTCTAATTATTTGGGGAAGTTCTATGGCCTCTGTTTTGCAGTAGGTCAGACTAGATGATCACAATGATCCCTCTGCCTTTGGAATCTAGGGCTATGTCTACACTAGCAATTTAGGTTGACTTAATGACCCTTAAGTTGACGTAAATTACTCCATGTCTACACCTGACCTTCACTAAGTCGACTTGAGAAATTCCTTAGGTCGGCTTAATGAAAGCTTAAGTCGACCTAATAACAACCGCCCATTAGGTCGGCTTAAGCCTTAAGTCAACTTCTTAAGTCGACTTAAGAATGGTGTGGACAGGGAGTAACCCTTAAGTCAATTTTATTAAATCGACTTAAGAGCAGTTAGGTCGACTTAACAAAGTGAACTAAGTCAACTTAACTTTAATTTGACTTAGTCCACTTTGTTAAGTCGGCTTAATAAGGTCGGCTTTAAGTCGACTTAAAGCCGACCTTATTAAGTTGACTTAACAAAGTCGACTTAACTTTTTCTGGTGTAGACATATCCTAGGAGCCCAGGATGTTTATGTATAATTAAAAACTTGCAAAAGTAGCTCACCCAGCCTTAATTTTGTCATTGTCATCCTTTCTTGACAAAATACAAGGAGAGCACAACATAAATAGCTGGACAAAGACATGAAGATGGTAAGATAACAAAACATTAGATTTACCTCATTGTCTTTCATACACCTTTGCACACTGCTTCTCCAGCCACATCCTTGTTCTTGTCTCTAGTCCTTTGTGTAGTAGAGTACAGGATGATGGGTGTATAGTTCTAAGATCAATCACAGAACAATAAGAGTTAAAGACAGAACAGATTAAATAAATCACATAATTCATCTCCCTGTTAGTCCAGGGCATTTTGTATATTACTAGAGCTTTGTCCAGTCAAGTTTTGAATGTCCTAAATGATGTCACTTCTAGCTCAACTCACTGTTAGCATGTTCTACCTGCTATAGCTTATTTCTACAGCTTCATCCTTAAATAGACCATATTAACTCTGATGGAAGGTCTCTATGTTGTAGAGATCAGCTTTTACATACTCTCATAAATAAATAATATGCAGTAAAACCACATTTTATATATTTTGAATTTCCCTGGCTTTTCTTTCTCCCCCACAAATGACTAACTTTTAGAACAGGCATGTGCAAACCTGATTTTTTCACAAAATCTCTCATCCAGTTCTAGTAGGTATTTTTTTTACATTGAAATCAACATCAGTGTCAGGACATCACAATTTGCCACAAGACAAATGATAATGGAAAGTCATTAGTTTTTTGTATTAACTTAAAAAAAGACACTTTTCCTTCATTTGGTCTTGCTTACATATATAAACCACTTGATGGCAGTTGATCAATTCAGGAAAACTCACTTATCAAATGCTCCAGTTGTGTTCTGTCACACTGATTACAAGAGAATGGTCAGGGTACAATAACAGCATCAGTAGTGGCATGACACCATGCCACTCTCAAACACACTTCTTGTGGTTCTACAGGTTCACTGCCTTCAATCCCCATTCAGGTTCTTTATGTCAATCACATAGAAGAAATTACTTCAGAGAAATACCCCCTTCACGGGGTCTGGTTTATTAACTCTTTTAACAGAGTACACACCATTTCTAGTCCCTCCGGTTCACATCCACTCTGGATCTACATAAGAATCCAGCTGTTTCCTTTCCCCTGCATTCAGGAATCCCCAGCCCTCTTCCCATAGCTGAGTTATACTTCAGACAGTCACTTTCTCTTTGTAAGGCAAGAGGCCTCCCCCACAGCTCTCCTTGTGGAGTTGCGATGTATTTCCATCATTAACTATGCTCTTAAGACAGGAGTTCCCAGTCCCCCTCCTGGAGCTGGTTGTAATTCAGGCCAGCTGCAGCCCTTCAGCCAGCTTCCCTCCAGCTAGGCCTTCCCCACTCATTTCCTTCATCCTTCAGCTTGGAAGGCTCTGCAAGCAAACCTCTTTCATAAGGGAAGAGGCAGGATATATGCTGGTTCCCTTCCCCAGTTTTCAACCCAGTTGACTGGGAGAGAGGAGAGCCTTGCCTGGCGCACTCTGCCAGGCTCCTGGTCCCATGTCCTTACACAAACAGTAACAGGTTTTTCCCTCCAAACACTAATTCCCTGGGATAGCTTCCTTTCCTAGGTCCTTATATACCCCAGACCTCCCAGAAACTTAAAGAACCATTGCACATGGATGGGCTGATTCTTAGGCCCCACTATTCTTAAGGTGGCTGACGACCCCATCACAGATGGTGAATCAGCACTAAAGGAACTAATATAAAATACAATAGATGAAACAAGTGAATACCTATTGAAGCAGCGTTACAATTCTTGACTAAGTTATTTTAATACCACATAACACATATTTTTATAGCTGATGGATTGTGGCCATGTGGTGGTAAGTAGGGACTGGTAACAGAACTCCTGCATTTATTCCTGATTTAGAATGACTGTGACCGAAGCCATCCAGGTGGCACCAACCAAAGATCTTTAAAGATATTTAGACACCTAACTCCCATTAGTTTTAATGGGAGTTAGGTGCCTAAATAACTTTGTATATTTTGGCCTGGATCACTGAACATTTCTGTACTTACATTTATGTGTGCATGTAATTCTTCTGCTAGGTGTTGATGGCAGAAAAATGGCCAGGTCCAATTTTCAAAGGGTTTCCTTAAAGGCAAAACTAACATCAGCTCAAGTCCCCACCAGAAACCTGGGACCTGGGCAATTCTTCCCCACTCACAAGCAGAGTCCAGGGGTTCCAACAAAGCAAACTGCTAGTGGGAGAATGGAGGAAGACAACAGCATGAATTTGGGAAGACCAGCCATTAATAAATTCTATGATCTCAGATTCCTTCTGCTGCGGTGTCTCAATAGTTACTCCCAACTTCAGTCCTCCTTTGGCCATTGTGAGTGGCTGATATATTCGGGAGACTACCCTTCACTGCAGTTTCCCACACATGGGCTGAACAGATCCAAAGAATCTAGCAGGTTGGTGCCACCTGGATGGCTTTGGGGACTCTATTACTAACCCAGCTAACCTGATTTCAGCTTTAATTGGTGGGTAAGGAGGCCTACATCAGAATGTCTTGGATAGGCTGACAATATCTCTAAAGCTTCAGCTCAAGCTGCCTTGATCTGCTGTCACTCTGTGCTGTCCATCATCTTGAAAGTGCCACCCCCACTCTGTGCTAGCCATAATCTTAGAGAAGCTGCAACTGCCACTCTGTGCCATCCATCACTTTGAAGCTGTTGCTTCTCTGTGCCTTCTGCCACCACTCTGCACTGTCCCGTTCAGCAATTGCAGCTGAGCTTTTGGAAAGAAATCAGTAGTACCTAGAACCCTTGAGAAAATCCCCCCCCCTTTTACCCCCTATAGAAAGCACACTGTCATCAATAAACAGAAGAGTTCCCCCCCCTTTCCCTTTTCTAGCTCAATCCAAGCCACCTTACCCAACTGTCCCTGATAGACGCCTCAGTCAGGGGGATCCCAAACACGTTCAACATTGATGTCTTGCCCTTGTATCTTTCAACAAAGACGACTTCACTTTATGGACCCCACACTCAAAATTTAATCGCACTTTAACCAAAATGCTCACAACCACCATGTAACTAAAATGCACATATCACTTTGGCCCATTCAGTTAATTCTCCTTGGAGCCAGTAGAGAGATTCCTTGCCAGTGGAACTCCACCCATGTGTAGTTCTTAAACAACTACGGGCCATTCCTCTCTCATTTCACCAACAGGCGACAGCACTGAGCTCTCTTCTCTCAGACTTCAGGCCACAAGGCTTAAATGTCAAATGGGCATAATGTTACTTATCTAGGTCATCAATATGTTGTATAGCTTTATGAATTGATGTTTGTACAGTGATTCAAGATCCTGGCATTAAAGATGCTAGTGGATAGAGGCAGGGTGGGGTTGGGGAATTATACATATTTGACCTTTTCAGGTACAGACAAAACTCTTACATTAAGATAAAAATAAATGGCAAATCCTGTTCCCCAGGACATCCCAAAGAGCTCTGACAGGTCTGTTCTTCCTACTCTAGTAACATGACAGCAGCAATACTGCTCTGTAACCACTCGGCAGCCCAAGTATTAGTGGAAATGCATGGTCTCACTGAAATCTCCTGATTAAACTATGTGGTGTCCTGGAAAAACCATGCATAGCCCACCTACACAATGCTCAGTGGGCAAAGGATGCAGGCCCCTTGCAGTTTCACTGTATTCAAGGTGCTTAACATGTCTGGATGAGGAAGAAGAAATAAGGTTTTCTCATAAAATAGCTAAACTGAACACCAGGCATCTGAAAATCCACCTCCTCCTTTGTTATCATGTTTTTTTAGTTTGTTACTGAATTCAAAAAAATTTAGTATTTAAACAGTGGCTGCTGCTAGGGAAGGATCTGTTGACATTTCTGTTTTAAATCTTGTTTTGGCTGTGGCAACTGTTGTCAGATGGCAGTGTTGTAATTTTATAAAGCTGAAGCACAGCATACAAATTTTCATCTTGGGAGATGTTTTCAGCCACATTTAAAAAAATCTTTTCAGTCATTATAAGCTGTAGAACTAGTATGAGAAGTTTGGTGGTCCCTATGTTTTTTTACACTCCTGTATTTTAAAAGCAGCTTCTGTGTAAAACCAGAAATTTTACAGGATGTTAATACATGATGTGTCTGAAATATCCAGGTTTAATAAATTACAATTGTGCATGCTGAATTGCTACATTTCAAAAGAATTATTATATTTTCTGTGTGCACTGATATCATGTACATAATACAGCATTTAATTCTGTAAACATACAACTTTCCTTTGACATGATGTACAGTAACAATAACCCATAAATACAGGTACATCATTTTATGAATCACTTATAAATAAGCTGAAAGTCTTTTATACTTATAGATCACATTAAAGAATCTCCTGGGTATTAAAATGCATGACAGATAGATAGCGCTGATTAAACCATTATCAGCCATGCTTCTCATCTGTAGATCAAGGGTGTATTTCTGGCTTCACTGTCAATAGGAGTTTTGCCATTGATTTCCTGGGGCCAGGATTCTAAGTGACAGTGGAATATGCTTAGATGTTAGAACATGTTTGTTGTGAAGGTTCATTCTTGAAGAAATTGTAATCTACTCTGAGGAACTGTAAGCATACCACTTACATCCTTATGGACCAATAACGGCAACTCATACGTTATCTCAAATGATAAATTTCGTTTTTCTTTTTTCCTTTTAGGGAAACAAGGGACTTTACAAATAAATTCTCAAACAAAACTGTAACGGTCTGACTTAAATTCGGTCACACAAAGTGCCCCCACCTTACCACATCCTGCTTTTAATGAGTTTTAAAAAAACACTCTCTCTTAAATGTTTATATTAGGTACAATTAAATAAAGGTATGTTTTATATTTTAATATTTCAAAGTCATGTATTAGCTGAACAAAAGCATTCACACAAAATGAATAATACCTAAATTAAATATCTTTATAGTTAAACCTTTCTCTACTCCTCCCAATTAATTAAACTATATTTATCAGAAGGAAGTAAAGATATCCAGCATAACAATGATTATATCCTCAACATGAAATGAACAGGGTAAACTCAACCTTTTAGAACAAATTAAATATGTCTATAATAGCCCACCAAGTTGTGTAAATATGATTTCACAGTACTTATGAAAAAATATTTACTTACTTATTAACTAAAGTAATTCTGGCATCTTTTGGCAAAGTATATTAAACAGTCTAGTGCTATGCAATGCATGTTTTTGAAGTGGCCATTTTGACATCACATAGATAAAAGTAAAGTATTCAGATATCTGTCATTTAACAAGCCCACAAGCATGAACCTATTCAACTGTACTCAGTGAGGGATTTATCTGAAATCACATAATTCAGAAACAAAGATATTGATCCTGCACAGAGGTAAGCAGTACTCAAAGTAGTTAAATAGGGAAATTGCCTTCTAATGCAGGTGCCAAGGTGTCTCAGTGGTTATACAGAGTAAACATTGTATGCTGCACAGTTTTTCTCCCTATCCATTCATGCCTTACATGTCCCCTGTACTTTCAGACATTGTTATCATGAGCACTTGAAATGGTGTTTGCAGAGGAGAGTCTCTCAGTGCTCTGTGAATATGGATTTATACAACAGGAGAGCAGAAGTTATTTATTTTAAATAAAGTATTTCTGCTCCAGCATAAGGTCACCTATGCAGTTCACATCATAGTATATCAAATAATGATGCAGAGAATTGCCAATTAGATATATGCATTTATATTCTATCTTCCTGGCCATCTCACTACATCCTAATCTTGGACGAGCCTCTGAATTTTGTGAAATTTATCTGGGCCATAACCCTTCCACAAATGCTCTCCAATATGCATGTAGTCTGATAAACCATTTAAGTCACAAAGAGCACAATCTTCTACCATTGTAGTCAATGCACGTTTAGCTACTGATTTCAATGGAAACAGAAGTGGGGCATGGATTAGTAAACTGGTAACCAGACACAAATCCTGGACTCATGACTTGTGCAAAATGCATTATTATGCATGAGAAATGAACATCCTCATTTGGTTTACAAGATTGCCTGTACCCCTCCACAGCCAAAATCACATGAATTTGTTTCCCTTAGGTGTAGAAGAAGACTGCGGTTTATTACTAGGTGCAAGGTTGTCCTTGCTCATGATAGGAATCCCTGACCATCATTCAATATTTAGGGTTGGCCCTGCAAAACTAAAAACATCATTTTAATTGCTTTATGCCAACATATCTAGGGTACCATAAGAACATATTTACTACATAAACTCACATCTAACTGAACTTGAGAAATAAAAGTCCCATTCAGAAAGATCTATTAAGATGAACAGAAATGTAGGGACAGATTCACAGTTGGTGTAAATTGGCATCACTTCATTCAAATCAATGGAACTACACCAGTGTCAATGGAATTACACCAAATTGGTGTCACTTCACTCAAGTCAAAACTACACCAGCTGTCACTCCAACCATTATTAACTTAGGGAGTAATTTCCAAAGGCACAAAAGGGAGTTAAGCACCCATCTCTCATAGAAAGACAATGGTAGACTTCCCCTAATATCCTTATTGGCTTTTGAACTGTATTTTAAAGAAATAATTGAAAAAATGGGAGAGCACTTTTTAGATTGCTGTAACCCTAAATAAATAAAATACATACATGGTCCATAGCTGTGAGATCAGTACAAAATCACCTTTGTCTCATGTTAGAGCTTGTTTTTCAAAATGTGAAAGCAGCAAATGTTACAGGAATTTTCTACACTTGCAAGGAATGAGTTTTGGTGTTGCATTTTACTGGAGTAAAGAGGATGCTGGTTTGCAGGCTGAGGCAACAAGCTTTCCTGCCCTATGACAAGTGGAAAACGGACATTCCTCAAAGCTTGTGCCACTCACACATTGATCAGATACTGAAGTGCAGTAGACAACTGCCAGTCTGTGATTGTAGCGTTACACCATCTAGTCTGATCGGGTCATACATGCCACTAACCTGCCCCTTAGAATTAGGAATAGCTTTCATGTCAAGCCCCACGTGTCACTTTTCTGCTCAGCCCGGACGCTCTCTCGTTTTTATGTCTGAGAATGGCTTGGCTCTGGAGCGCTGAAGGAGAGCGGCAGAATGGCATCCCTCAATAAGTCATACATGCGCGCTGCAACCTGTCCCCCCTTCCCTAGGCTTGTCTGAGGTCGAGCCCAGGCCAGCCACACGTTGAGCTGCAGGAGCTGGAGCGATGTGGTGGCCTTGGACTTGGAATCATTTCAGGGGCCAGAGTCACGCTGCCCTCACACGTGCTCATACCGCATGGCCAATGAACCCTCCCACGAAGCCCCCCAAATATCCCTTAAGAACGAGCCTCAATGGGACTGAGTCGCTTGGGGGGTTCTCCCCCCGCTCCCCCATTGCTGGCCCAGCCCCTGCACTCCCCGCCGTCCAGCTGCGGCGCTAAGGAACCTGGGGCACTGCCTGGCTTGCAAAGTGCAGCTCCAGTCCCTGCCCAGCCCCGGCCCAGGGGCCGCCTCTCCCACCCCGCCGCGCTCCAGAGTCGCAGCCCTGCCCCTCCCCGCTCCTCCCCCCGTCCCTCGCGCTCCCAGAGGCGCTGCCAGGCCCCAGGAGCGCGGCCGCGGGCAAAGCTTGGGCGGCGTCACTGGGCGCGCGGGGCAGGCTGCGGCTTTTTAAAGCAGCCTGTAAGCTGAGATGCTGCTCCAGACTGCGCAGCGTGCCGGCGACAGCAGCTCGCGCTCCTCCCGGCCAGGCTCCCAGCAGCAGTTCCCGCTCCAGCCACTTCCTTGCAGCGGCTGCAGCTTCTTCCCCGCGCCCCGTCCCCCCTCCGGCCGAAGGGGAGGGTGAAAGCAGCGCCACCGCCGGCTGGCACCATGGACACCTCCTGCCCGCCCGGCGCGCTGCTCCTGCTGTGCCTGCTGGGCCTGCCCGGGGCTGGTGGCGGGGGCTTGGCGAGCCCCGCTGCGCGGCGGCAGAGGGGCTGCCCGGCGCCGTGCCAGTGTGAGCAGGACGGGATGCTGCTCAGGGCGGACTGCTCCGACCGGGGGCTCACGGCGGTGCCCGCCAACCTCAGCCTCTTCACCTCCTACCTGTAAGTGGCCGCGCGGGGTCCCGGGGTGGGGGCCGCAGCTGGCTCTGGCCGCCCTGCCTCGCGCAGGCCGTTCGCGCACCTGGAGGCGCTGCAGGCGGCGGGCTCCGGGCCAGCTGCTGCGCCATGGGAGCGCCCGGGAGTCCTGCACAGGTGCCTACCGCCCTGTGAGATGCAACGGAGCGGGGATGGCACCTAGGAACGGGCGGCTCATTGTCCCGCGCCGCAATTTCCAATCGCCTTTTAATCCACAAATTGGGTATAAAGCCGTGGGGTCCATCTAGGCACCCACCCCAGGGGGCTGATGTAGTCATGGGTTGCTAGCAGTTCTCAATCGCTGTGTCGGGGCACATTACCATGTAGCAGTGTGTCACCAAGAGGCAGGGAGATGGCTGGATGTGAGGGGAAAGGGTGGACTGGTGTGTCCTGTAGGGTCCCAAAATGCTGCCAAGTGTGTAGGGACCCGCAAAAGGTTGAGAACCACTGTGCTAGATGATGTGCTGTCTAGAGGGTAATTTAAAAATGAGGCAAGAGCAAAGCCAGGATTAGATCTACAAGTTCCTTATCTTTACCTTGGCTTCCCAGGACAGGGCTTTGAACTGCGGCTGCTGCTGATTTAATCTTTAACTGATCTCTCCCGCGATTTTGAAAGGTAATAAACCGGAGCTGCAAGGGCGGGTAAATGCAGCGCTAACATTCAAAGGCAGAGGTGCTGCTTACTGTCACTGGGATCAAGTCAATCCGTCACCTGCAATGAGGGAGGAACAGTATCTTAAACATGTGCCTGATCAAACTGGCCCCATGCTGAAGCAGGTGGTTGGAAATACAAGCACTGCATGTGTCAGATAATTGTCACTTTGTCAGAGTATTCCTTATGACAGAAGGATATTCTCATTTTCAACTGAGTCTGTACTTAATTGTAGTTACAGCAGAAAATGTACAGCCTTTGAGTTATGAGCTGAGTTGTGGTGGGTTTGAGGATAGGCTTTGACACAAGGAAAAAATCTGAATTAAAAAAAACCCTGATTTTTATTTATTTTTTTCATTGTTTTGCTTTTTGTTGTTTTTTGTGTTTTGAAAGATTAGTACAAAGCACTAATTTTACTGTCAACACCATAGATTGGCTTCATTTCTGATTGTGTACACTTTTGCAGACACATGTCCAAGTTGTTCCTCCTTGTTCTCTGCATCTAGATACAGTATATCTGATGCTGAATGTGGTTTTTTCCCTATTGACTACTTGTTGCAACACTTACCATAAAGATGCTTTGACAGGATTACAAATCCAAATTTAAAGAGGGGGAAAAAAGCATTCTGAATTCATTTTCTCCTTCATGTACTGATGGCAAACTTGGTGACACAAATAAGGTAGAGCGGCTGTGTGAATAATAAACTCTAAGTACTAAACATATGTTGAGAGGGAGCTAAACTGAGTGAAAATAGTTGTGATAAAAGAAAAAATTGTTTATTTGAAAAGAACATGCATATTAAATATATGTTCTAACTATTATTTAAACGTGGTGATCTATTCTCAAAGAATTGTAAAACAGATTTTGTTTAATTGTGTTTTCTAAATGTAACTAAGAATACACATGCTTTTAAAATTGCTCTGATGTTGAAATAATTGAAAAATGTGAATATTATCATTTTCTACCAGCTGAGGTTTGCTAGACTACTATTGTTGCTCACTACATCAGTTAAGTTGCTTTATAATAAGATTCTTATTTAAGAGTCTTACTTGTCATGACCATGTTGTTTTAGTTTATTTTACTACTTGGAGTAAGTTTAGATTTTTCAGAGTGAATTGCCATATTTTAAGAAACAAAGATAGTTGTTAAAGAATGACAGTTTATACCATATAATAAAACAAAACTTTTCACATATGTAATAAAATATTGAATAAGGGTACAGTCTTGAAGCCAAATGGGAATTTTGCCATTGACTTCAAAAGGAACAGGCTGGGGCTCGAAGTATAAGAGAGAGACCGCTTTTGATGCTTACTGAGTGCTTTGAAGAGTCATAATTGGAATAACTATTCTGAATGTAGTAAAGACAGAAATAAAATACTTAACTTGATGGGATAAATGCTAAACCTGGAAAGTGTCCCATTTCTTGAGGGCCTGCTTCTTAACTGATTTGTAAAAAAGAAGAGCAAAGGATGATGTTAATGTTGGTACTGTGGAGTGCTGTTCTTTAAAAAATAGCCTTCCCTTGATCTATTTCTCAAAGAATAGTGTTACCCTTTACACAGCTCTGGCTGTCTACAATTCCTCTTGTCTTGCAGGAAGGGTGGGTCTCTTAGGATATTTTCAGGAATTTACTGTTATTTATTGTAATGTGTTTTGAAGAGTAGAAAATCCGCTGCAGGAAAGGAGGAATTTTAAAGATACAAAGACTATATGCATTATTCCAGTTGTCCTGTAGAAAGTAATTGATGAGAACATTTAAAAAGTGGCACTATTCTTTGCCATCTGTACAGGACTATCATCATTTGATTGATTAAAACATTGCTTAATTACACAGTGGAGTACCTCCAACCCTGTGTGAACAAAGAACTGTCATGTCTCATTTTCTCTAGGTGGATATGCAATGACAAATTTAAAACATGCATATTTGCTACAAGTGTTTTCCAGCCAGATTTTATGTTTCATTATTTTTTTGCTGAAAAACAGAGATGTTTACTTTCACTAATTACAATAATTATTCTCCCCAAACCAGCTGAGTGCTTGAGTCCAAACCCTTACACTAACTCCCACTTCTACGAAACTGGTGTCCATATAGATCCTTTCCTGTGCACATTTAGCCTGGTATTAACCATAATCAGGAGTTCTAGCCACTGCAAGTTTTTCATTTTGTCAGATTTCACCTACTCCTATCTTACCTGAACAACTTAAATCTGTTCACACTATACTATCATGCTTATTGCACGACATTACTACTAACGAAGTCTGAAGGGAGACCCAAGTACAGAACTCAGCATTGCCCACTTACATGGCAATTCCTGCTTCCATATATTAAAAAAAAAAAATTGTTGTGGATGTTCATAGTAATATATTTGCTACTTGATTTTTTAAAATTCAACTTACATTTTTTCTTAAGCGCAAATAATCTGCTAAATGCATGTACACAATTCTTACTGGCGTTAATGTGAATTCCATGTGTTGATAGAGGGCAGCATAGGGACTTTAATTTCAAGTGAAAACTGTGTCACTTTTTTATCAGTTAGCAGGTGTGGCATTGCTAGTAAAATACCTGCCTTATCTTTAGGAAATACTTGTTTACCAATTTACAAACTTTCTAAAGAATTCTTGCTGTCCTCTGTCTGAAATAAAAGAAATGGCTGCTATGTGGTTTAGACTAATAGTTGAAAGTTGGCCCAGAAAGGTGGCTAATATAATTTCACTGTTTCGATACACTCAGGATCAGATTTTAGAGTTGCTCTGGATTTACTGCAGTAAACCAGGATTAAAAACTAGCCCTAAATGCCTGTACTGATAAGAAAATCGTTCTAATTCCTCTCCCCTGTGTAACTCTTTTAAATGGCATTTATGTGTACATAAATAAATTCAGTGCATGTACAAATTGGAATTTTTCACAATGTATTTCAAAATACAAATGTTTTATTATTCTTACCAGGAATGATTATAATAATAAAGTATAAACAGATCAAAATTGGATTCTTCATGTTTACAGAATGATGAGAATCAAAATCAGCAAAATACAATTTAAAGCTACTTTTAAAAAATGACACTCAGTCACTCTTACTGGGTGGGAACACAGTACTGAAGAATGAGTCTTTACATTGCTTTCTAAAGAGCCTTGTGCTATTCAGGGGGAAAAAGGCACTCATACACACAAACTCCCTTCTTTGTAGCATAAGGAAATTATACAGAAATTGACAGGAAAAAGGAAACTCTCTTTAAGCTGATAGAATATAAGAAGCTGGCAGGGTGAAGGCACCTTCAGTTTGGTTTGGTATCTGAAGTGCAGAGGACAATTGGTCTGGCAGAGGGAGCCCAACTCCAGCTGAGAACGCGTGCACTGCACTGACCTTCCTAGTCAACATGCCAACTAAGATTACACTTTCTTCAAGTGTTCCCTTGTTAACTCAGTCTTTTCTCCAATGTCATTTGTCTTTCAATGCTTAAAACCGCTACCCAATTTTGCAGCCAAAACACCCTTTTTTTTACTTGTCTACTGGCTAAAGAGAGTTCTTCATTCACATTCACTGCTTTCTGAATTCTTTACAGGTCATTTACATATAATTTAAGGTTATTTCCTTCCAGTGGATCAGATTCTGCTCAGTTATGTTGTTGTAAATATGGAGTTGCTCCTTTAGCGCTGACTCATATAACTGAGAGCAGAATTTGGTGCAATGTTCCAGCATATCAAATTGATTAACAGTCTTCAGCTAGAAAAGAAATACTCAAACTCCTTCTGAAAGAAAGGGCATCTTCGAAACATGTTTTTCCCCTCTTAGAGAATTAATGAATCACTGGGCGAATACTTAAATTAAATGTTCTGTACAGTACACATACAAGGCAGGAGTAACCTCTGTGTAGTTCCACTGGGCAGGCAGAAAAAGGAAAAGGCCCATAGGGTTCAGAATACAAATAAATGCACACTTTTTTTGTCAAAGGTGGCTCACATTATTTATTAATTGATCAGTGCGATAAACACAAACAAAAGACACCTATCCTAGTCTCTGTTTTCTCTTGAGCTTTACAAATTCTCAACCACACAACAGCAGAACCAGCAACACATTCCACCATATGTGACAGTCGCTAATTCGACCTTAGAGCAAAGAAAAAAGGAAGGGGGAAATACCCCACCTTTTCTAAATATTACCCTCGACCAACCTCCCCTGTCCTCAATGCTCAATAAACAGAAGGGCAACAAACCTGGACTATTTTAGACTAAACAATGGGAGGCAAGTTCCAAAGGAATGGAGCTCTCATGGAGAATGCTCTGACACATCTCCCGGGGCCAGTTATTCCAAGAAAGCTTCAGTTTGAGCCCTTTCACTGATTGCAGTAGTGACCATCTGACACAGAGAGAGGGGCTGTTTCTTAAGCAGTCAGGTCCCAGCCATCTAGAGCTTTGTAGGTCAAAACAAACACCTGGAACTCCATCCAGAAAGGAACAGGCAACCAGTGCAGATCACAGAGTATTGGTGTAATATGCATGCAGTTAAATAACTATTTAAGAAGTGACTGATTTGGCACATTCTTCATCAATTTCCAAATGGACTTATGAAGAAGCCCCAGGTATAATATGTTACAGTAATCTGATCGTGAGATGACAAAGGCAATAATCACAGTTCCATATTGCAGAGAAAAATTTGCAATCTTCTGTCTAGACACAAGGGGGGGGGGGGAAGGCCATACTAAAATCTTGTAACTGTAATCTTACAGCTTCTAAATTATAACTTTGGGTAACACAGGGTGGGCAAACATCCAGGATCAAAGGGGTGGATATAATTGTCTCCAAATCTTCCAACTGCTTTCCCCAACTCTCTCTCTCTCACTTGCTCTCCGCCTTCTCCCATGTTCGCTTGGGAGGACCACTCTTAGTTCAGCTGTGAGCTGTTAACCAAGAGTTCCTTTCTTGGCCTGCACTACTCCTCTGAAGTTCTCTCTGCCTGAATGATACAGAGGAACACTGGAATTGAACTGGAGGAGAAACAGTACAGGAACACTGAATATCTGTAGCTCCTCTCTGAACATCAGCCCCGTGGCCTGGGTTCCACATACATCCATTATAAAGACATCTCAAAAAGGGACCTTCTTCTTCAGGGGTTTTGTAACATCTGTGAGCAGGTGGGCCATGAAAATCCCGATGGCTCCAAATTGTGGCAGAATCTGGGTTGAAACTTTGGCCCCTGCTATTTAAAGCCTTAACGAATGTGGGAGCAAGCCACCAATCTTTGTTCCCTTTGTGCAATTCAGGCAGTGCAAAGGAGTTTGAAACCCCTTCGCAAATAACCAGTGGATTTAGAATCAGCATAGCCAACTCTTACACCCCCACTCTCCCTACACTCTCTGGTAGGAATATTGGAGGTAGGAAGGGCCTGAAGACAGACAGGCCAGAGATATCCTCAGCTCCTGTTATCCTCAGCTAGTTCATAGCCTCACAAAGACAGCAACCAGCCAGTGCAACTTAGATCAGCCCCCAGGCAGAGGATATGGCCATGTCCATAGAGTGGGATGTGCAACTTCCTCTATCAAGGGAATGTGCTAAGTTGTATCCTTTGGGACAAGGCTAAAAGCATATTAGTTTCCTATTGTTTGTAATTAACTTTAGCTGTTTTGTGCCCTTGTTGATATTTTTAATTGGGTTTTTTTCCCTTGGTCTTTGTAAATTTTTGTTTTAGATATGTATTGATCATTAGTGGGACACTCTTGGGCATAAGCACCTACACAGTTTATATATGGTATATATAGATAAATAGATAGATATCTATATATCAATGTAGTTACTTAATCTCTTTATGTTGTTATGTAACAGAATTGAAAACAATACTTAAGTGTATGAAAAATTAGATAACAAAATGTACTGATCACAGTGTCACCTACAGTAGCACAGTACTACCATGTAATAACATAATTGTGGCTGTTTTCTTTAGCTTATCTTTTCATTTTCCATTCTGGGATGTTAGGCAATTGCTGATGCTGCAAATTCGTATGTACATGCTTAACTTTACTGCCGTGAGTAGTCCCATTGAAATCATGTAAGTGTTTACAGAATCAGAGCCTATGCTATTTTTTTTTTCACTTGCATTATATGCATTCAGTTGGCAGGAGTGGTTTCATCTAAATTATTCTGGTCTAACTGTATCAGTACCCAATGTGATCAAATATTCCATTTATCATAAATTTTTTAAAACAAATATACAAATAACTTACATAATACTTGAATATTGGATTTAGTGTAACCTAAAAATATGTTAATTAGCTAATGAAATTAAACAATATGATCTAGATTCTTTGATTTTTATCAAAATATTTTAAAACATTTTTAAATGAAAAAGAAGTCCAACACAAATATTTTCTGCTCTTTGAAGCAATGATATATCATCATCGTCTATTATTTTTAACAGTGTCCAACATGTCAGGTGTTTTGCAGTACAAATAGAAAGACTTGCTCTTGGCTAGAAAAATATTTGCTGTCTAAGTCTCACTAATGTACTTAACTTTATTTCTGGGAGTAGTCCAAACTACTTGTGGTAGTTAAGTTAGACACATAGTGTTAACAGCATTCGGGTCTGATTTGTATAACTCGGGGGGGAAAAAAGCCTCAGTGACATATAAATGTAACTTTTTTATTCTTCACAAAACATTTTTCCTGTTATCTAATATTAGTGTAATTTCCCACAAAAATGCTTGATAATACAATTATTTTGTTTTCTCTTTTTGTTTGTTTTTTGTAAAGGAAGAAAAGTAGATATAGATTACTCTGGTGCCATTCTTCTATTTTTGGTCATATTTTGATGGTGTTTTCTTTATCAAATAGCAGCGTCCTTTCTACATTGCTTAACAGGGGGAAAAGGTATCTCACTGATGTCACATTACCTTCATTTTTAAAAAAATTATAGAGGAGTAGCGTGTCAGTCTAGTTCAGTAAAACAAACAAGGAGTCTGGTGGCACTTTTAAAGACTAACCCTTCAAGCATCTGACGAAGTGGGATTTTCTCCCACGAAAGCTCATGCAATCAATAAATTCGCTAGTCTTTAAAAGTGCCACAAGACTCCTTGTTTTTTCAAAAAATTATTATTCATATTTTCACCAAAACCATCTTTCTATACAAGATAGGCTCACTTATGCTGCCAGTTGTACTCCATTTGCCAAATTCAGTGGAAAAGTAATTGGTAGTGTGTGTGTAGGGGGGGGGGGGTTGTTAGTGTTCTGATAATGAACAGTAACTTGAACTGATTTGCACTAAGTGGGTTTGCAAAATAAATGTCTGTACTCTGGGGGGTGGGGGTGGGGAACAAGGTATAGTGGAGGTAAAAGATAAAGCAGAGTCTTCTCTTGCCCAGTCAATGAAAGTTACTAACGTATCCCTTCTGACCCACTTAATCTAGATGAATATCTTTTCTTGAGACAGTCTTTCATCACTGATGAATTCAGATTAAAAGCTTCCATGGGAGTTGCAGCCTTTTACTGCGGGTCTCAGTTTGTCCTCTGTGTGTGACACAAACATGATTCATTTTCATAAAGAACTTCTTTCTTGAGGGGCCAATGCCTCTTTTCACTCACTAGTGCAATCCCATCGAAACAGGATGTGGCTCCTTATTTCCACATGTACATAAATAATCTACAGGAAACAATGCCTAGTACTGTTGGAAAGGGGAGTATGTGGTCTCGTGGTTACAGCAGGGTAGTAGGCATCAGGATTTCTGGGTTCCATGCCCAGCTTAGGTACCTAATGGCTTTGTGATCTCAGGCAAACTGTTCTGTACTCCAACCTTTTACAGCTATAAAATGGTTATAATTATCTAACTGGTGGGTGTGTTGTTTTGGTTAATTTATTAGTGGCTGATAAGAATCTCCAAACACTTAAATTAAAAGCACTTACTGAAGTGGCAGGTATTGCAATTAATTATTAAAGTGAGCTGGAATACAGGTGACTTTTTCTCCTTTCCATAAGGGTGCATAACTTTTATTTTCACAAACAGGAGGTACCTGCATGAACTCGGCCAGGTTCTGCCTTCTGAAATGCAAGATTCCTACTAAAGTTTGTAAAATCCGCACATCCATATGAAACAATAGATGGCCTGAAGAGAGGCAAATAAAGAAAAGGTGCCACACATTTGAACCTGTAGGGGTGGAACCATGGGTGGTCATGGGCCACTGATACATGGGTCACATTGTCACAGGAGTCTTAAGCTAAGCTCCTACAGGAGGACCCTGTGAGGCTGGGCTGGGGAGGAAGCATCACACAGCAGGATCTGAGTGGTGATCTCTCTTAACCCCCGATTGGCTGATACCAGGAAGCCATGAAAAAGATCAGTATCCGTCTTCTGTCCTCAAGCTATTTGGCTATGTCTACACTGGCAATTTAAGTCGACTTAAGGGCTATGTCTAGACTTGCAAGTTAGTTCGAATTAAGGAAGCTTAATTCGAACTAACTTAAGCCTTGGCCACACTAGGCTTTCATTAGTTTGAATTAAGGGCTTCCTTAATTCGAACTAATAAATTTGATTGCTTAGTTCGAATTAACGGTTAATTCAATTTGTTAATTTGAACTAAGTCAAATTAGTTTGATTAGTTAGTTAGTTCGAATTAACTAATTCGAACTAGCTTTTGTAAGTGGAGACATAGCCAAGGAGGCTTAAGTCGACTTAAATTAAGCCACGTCCACACTAGGCTTTAATTAAGTCGACTTAAGAAATTCCTTAAGTCGACTTAATGGAAGCTTAAGTCGACTTTATAACTACCACTCATTAGGTCGACTTAACCCTTAAATCGACTCCTTAAGTCGAATTAAGGACGATGTGGACGTGGAGTAACCCTTACGTCGACTTTATTAAGTCGACTTAAGGGTGATTAGGTCACCTTAACAAAGTGGACTAAGTCGACTTAACGTTAAGTCGACTTAGTCCACTTTGTTAAGTCGACTTTAATACGGTCAACTTTAAGTCAACTTAAAGTCGATCTTATTAAGTCGACTTAACAAAGTCAACCTAACTTTTTCTAGTATTGACATAGCCTTTGTGTCTGATTGCGGGCTTCTGCTATAAAGACCATTGTGCTGCATCAGCACAAAGGTGTGTGGCCAGCTACGAAAGATAATTGGGTAGCTTGGGGCAGATGGGACTTTGTTTTGTATTTCACAGTGATTTTTTTGTTGGTCTTGTTAATAAAAAACTGAGCCCTAGGGTATGTCTACATATTTCACAAGGATTTTTGTAATATCCAGATTCAGTGGATGCTATTGTGCATTGTGGCCTAGCTGTATCTAAGAAGCATAACAGATAGTCAAATGCTGCATGCTCTCAACATGCTGTTAGTTTAATCTGTTCTGATAAGAGTATTGTAACTGATTAAGAGCCAATTTAGCTTACAATGAAATGAAGAATAAAACTCTATGGGCTTTAGTCATGGAGGTTTATTCATTTATCAGGTTCCTGATGCATCACAATTAGTTTTATTGCAAAGGTTTTAATTGGGCCTTAAGGTGTCTGAACTATGGGAAAGTATTCACTCTTTAGCCAAACAACACCGCTTGCTGAGTACAAAAACAGATTTGGTGAATGAGTAATTGCTTAAGTACATGATGACATTAATTATAAATAATATTCATTAGCAGTTTTGATTATCTCAGAATATACAGTTTAGGATTTTTAAAGTGGTCAGGGTTTTTAAAACACAGGCGGGTTGGGGGGTGTGCATGTATATGTATGCCGTGCATGCGAACACAAAACATGATACATTAATATAGATTAAACCAATTAAGGTAAGTATTCTGTATGTTGTCATGTGAGAATAAGCATTTGATAAATGGAGGTATCTGGTATATGTGGAAAATACAAGAAGATAATACAAGGACATATAGAAGAAAAAAACAGATCTTTCCCAGCAAAGAATCGTATCTCCATTCCTTCACCCTATAAGAGCGCTATTTACATTAGATACATGGAACATATCTCTTGGCTATAACAGAGTGAAATCAAGTTAAAAGTATTTATAGAATATGCCTCATCCATATTCCACTCCCTTAAAGGTAGCATACTGTGGTTATAGTGTGAGATTTTAGAGGCTGCATTTGGCAAGTTAACATTTATTTCCAGACCAAACTGTTGATCTTAGTGCTCCTCTATGTCAGCAAGACCAAGAGGGAACAATAACAATAGATGCTACATACCTTCAACCAGTGCTGTTTAGTATGAAATCCTTAGAACAAAATGATCTGACAAAGTCACTAATATTCTTGTATGCTGTATAACTCAGTGAGCAGCTGCCAGCCTGTTAGTCAAACTAAGTCCTTAAACAGCATGACAGCCAAACTCCTGAATCCATCCACTCACATGCAATTAGAACAGGCATGTTGCTACCGTCCACTGGCTGGAAATCAGCTTGGTTGCACCCCAGGAATATGTAGCTCAAGATCATGTAAGCTGACCTGAAAGAAACAGCTCAGGGTAGCACCACGAGGGGAGGATGACATGCAACAAGGGATCCTGGAAATTCTCTTTTATGCTCCATGGCATTTTTATTGATGAAGATGAAATGTGAGGTGGAATTTCTCAAAAGATTTAGAGAGAGAAATTTTGGAGTTTTACACTGCTAAAATGATTTTGCAGTGTTGATCAAACCATGAAAGTACTGAATAAATGTTTTAACTGTGCAATATATTAAACACGTGTCTTTTCTGTTTTAGTGGAAAAAAACCCCTAAAACTTTTAATCATTGATAGCATAGCCGTTCATATATTAATGAATCTTTTGACTATATTCAAAGATTGCTCTTAGCATGGAGATGCAAATATTAAAGGGGAAAAAATACAACATTCACTAAGTGTTTTTCCATTCTTGCCTTGGAGGTCAACATGATATGCCTCAGATTAGTTAATGTAACAACACAGGAAAAATCAGAATTTCTGTTTCTGATACTAATAAACTATACAGGTAACAGTCCTGTTCCTGCTTGCACAAAATCTAGTAATGGTGCATAACTTTGCTCTGTCTTGCGAAATCTGAAAACAATAGAATCTAGTTCTCAAACAAGGTAAATGGAATATGAAAATGATAGTTTTGAATTGCATTATTAAGTGTTGCAAAGACCTGGGATGCACAAACCTGTAGTGACATAATATTTTAGTTTAAAGCTGAACAATGAGCGATTTAAAGTCAGGATAGATAGAGGCGGGGTATCAGTGAGAGCACAGCAAAATGTCTGAAAAGGCTGAGTGACATTTTTTCACAAGAATGATGATGAAACAAAACCATGCACTCCTCCACTGGACGCACTGATCTTGAGATGACCATCTGTGAGTTCATAGATAAGATTGCTAGATATTCTGAAATTGATACGAGATTGTGAAATATCCAAAGACCACTTTGAAGGAATTGGCATGGAAAGGAAACCCCACATATGCAACTAAATTAAAAGATACACAATTCCCTAATGGGGCCAGATTCTATGCTGTACCTAAGGCGCAAGCTGGGGCAGCAGGAAGGCAAAGATGGCTTTTAGCCATTTGAAACCCACATATTGTGGCCTGCCTCACAAGCCAGCACAGCACCTGAATAAGTTAGAGTAGCCACTGGGCTGCCCCATAGCTTCTTACGGGCTGTTCCACAGCTCAGACCCATCAATGAAAGCACACTCTAGGCTTTCGCTGTCTCCCATCCATTCCAGGCAATGCTCATATCCCCCTACACCAGCCACTGTGAAGGATAGCAGCATACAGTCATGTAAAACCATTCTCTATCAGTGCTATGCATAAGGCAGGGGTCAGCAACACAGAAAATGAGAAGAGCCATTTTCTAAGAATTTCTTCAATAACCAAGTGTTTTGAGAGTCGCAATGGATGTAGCCTCCTGGTGGGGGGAGCTGAGAGATGGGCCAAGGTGCCTGCCACAAGGTCCCCTGGTGGGGAGGAGAGCCCTGAACCAGGAGCAAGCCCCAACAGGGTCCCCCAATGGTGTTGGGGAGCCTGGCATGTGCTGCCCGCAGGGTCCCCTCATGGCAGAGGGGGCTCAAACTGCAAAGGGGCAGCCAAAGAGCCACAGGTTGCAGACCCCTGGCATAAGGGAATGTCATTCCATCCTCTTTATGCAGGGCCGGATTAATGCAGGGGCTATAGGCCCCTGAGAGAACCGCTCCCTCCACAACTCAGCCCCCACAGTGCTGGCAGGGCTTCGGGAATGCTGGGAAGGCCCCTGCTGGCACTGGAGCTAGGGCGTGGCCCTGGGCCAGACACTGGGCTCTGCACTTCTGCCCAGCTCCTGGACCAGCTGGTCCACCCCTGAGGGTGGGGTGGGTCGTCCCGTGTTCGCTCCACTCGGGGGGGCGGGGGGGGGGCTGGTGTGCAATGCAGCCTCCGGTGCAGCCTTCCATGGCCCGGGGGTGGACCAGCCAGCCCAACCTGACTGGGGCCGGGGCAGGAGCACTGCAGAGCATGGTCTTTGGTCCCCCACAGCATTGGCCCGCCCACAGGCTGCCATGGTGAGGGGTTGGGAGCCCCTATGGCAGTGAGTAGCTAGGGCCCCAGGTGGGGGCCCCCACAGTGATGGGGCAGCCTGGGGCCCCTTAATCCAGACCCGTCTTTACAACACCTTTGTACTGTAGGAGTGATGTATGGAAGCAAGAATCTGCTTTTGCACAGGCTGAGCAGCTCTGAGGAGCAGAGGTTGCACTGTTTAAAGTGTGGTGAGGAACTGTTCATTCCTTTTTGCAAGACATAATGCCATCAGAAGCTCTGGGGAGAGCTTGCTAAGCTGTGGGTCTTCATACACTGTACTTATCCTTTGGTTTCTACTGCACCCATCATAATAGTATCTAAGTACCTGTTAACCAGATGCAGCCAGTACTCCTCCTAATGCAGCCCTGGCCATGTTCATTTATCTTTTTAACAGAACCATCCAACTACTGTGTTTATCCCACAATCCCAGAATGCTTCCTAAGCCTTTCCAACTAATGGAAATCCCAAATGTTTCCTACCCAGCTGCCAAAACTCCAGCTTTCTCTGTTAATTTTCCCTATGCAGTTTTATATTGTCAGTACAAAAATGTGATATATATAGGGATCGTAGTCATGGGCCTCTACTTCCTGAGCAATAAAGACCTAGCTCTTCCAACCAAGGCTGTAGCAGCCTCTATGTGGCCTAGTTACCACCATACAGGACAAAATCTCACACCATTTTTATTATTCATATATGTCCAAACCATTTTTTAAATCCTACTAAGATATTGATCTCAAATAATATCTTGTGACAATGAGTTCCACAGCTTAATTAGTCATTGTGTAAAAATGTATTTCCTTTTATTAGTTTTGAAATTGCTGGTTTTAGTTTCAAGGCGTAGCCCCTTGTTCCAGACTTATGAGAAAGGTCAACATGCCCGACTGAGATTTACTGTACTATTGTTTTATATGCCTCTGGCACACCTATTTTCTATTCATCATCTCTCTAAATTTAACAGTCCTGATCTTTCCTTAAATGGTCATCTATCCATGCCTTTTATCATATTTATAGTCCTTCTACGAGCCCTTTTTATTTCTCGTGTGTTTTTTAAAGCCCAGAGAAGATAAGAATTGCAAAGTCTATGAGACAAAATATCATGTTAATACACAATAGCCAGTTGGAACCAATGGTGATAAAGCAGCTTCTTAAGGGGAAAGGTATTGCTCCCTAATATCTCTGCGTCCTAGTGTAAAAGCTTACACAAGGCCTGAATCTTTACAGATGCCACAATTGCCTCTAATTTTACAGGGTGAATTTATTGTAGATATTTTATGGACTAATTTCAACTACTTGAGAATCCATGCTCCTCATATCCATTGAATGAGCTTGCTTCTTCAATATCTGTGAAAGTAATCATTCCTATTTTGGATAAGATTTATTATCTGTAGCATTCTGTCAGCTGTATAGTCTAAAAAGTGCTCAGTCTGCCATGGTCAGAAATTTGCGAACATTGCTGTCTATTTAGCATAATACCTTTGTAAGTTTCAAGCCAAAGGCATTCAGAATAAAAAGATCATACAAAATATTGAAAAGCAATTTACCACTCTTACACATTCAGAAACATCATTACAAGTTTTAGGTCAGTTCCTGAGACATCAGTCAGTGTCACATTCAGATACAGCTGTTGCTCCAATATCTCTCCTATTTCGAGGGCCAATTCATATATATATATTTCCCAGAGATAAAATGAAAGGTTCCTGACAGTGATGCTCTAAACAGACAGAGAGACTTATTAAGCAGAGCACAAAGAATAGACACCATAAAATGACCTATGCCGTTAACTCTGAAAAAAGAGGTTCATGTGGGGGTAAAGTAAGACTAAGCAGGTAACTCCATTTCAAACTTCAGCAATTTATTTTTAGCCAAAGTGTTTCAACAAAACAGCATGGGGATTTCTGCTTAAAGAGATTGCCATGTAACTGGAAACTAATTTTATTTTGGGACATTTACAAACCCTGAGGGCCAAATTCTATTCTCATTTACAGAGGTGTGAATTCAGAGCAATAGATATACTACTAGGGAAACTGAAAGCAGAATTTAATGAAGACTGGTAGCCCTGAAAATGGTTGTTCTTCTGTTGCTATTCTTAAATTACCAGAATTTCTAAATGTCATCAGAACTAAAGAGCACGGCAGTATCAGCAGTCCTCCCAAAAGTTTCAATGAACTGTTATAAACTTTATTGAACTACTTACCTGTAAATACATCTGAGATGGGTTTCATATATACAATGAAAATGAGAAATATCATACCTGCTTTGCTTCCAGTACTAATTTCCATGAAGATTGTTATTCAAGAAAGTATATAGATTATAAATATGCTCACTTATTTTAAGTTAAGTGTTCAGGTTTAACAATTTGTTAAAAAGAACAATATATGTTGGAACTATACATGTATACTTCACCATTAAGACAATAGCCATGTTAATCTTCTGTAAATAACTTTATGAATAAGATGTTGATTGATCTTTGAGATGGAAGAGAAACAGATAGCAATAACCTTGGAGTGAAACTTCATAAGGAAACTACTTCTGCAAAAGAATAATATTCTGGTAAGTTTAACAGTAAGTTTTTTTTGTTAATCATAGAATCTGTGTCTACACTGCTGTAAATATCTGTTTGTCTTGTAGGAACTGAGATGCAACATATGAACTATTGGTTTATCAAGCCATATCTACAATACTATCTATAACTTTGCAGCAACCCTAGTTATCTGAAAGGATTCTGTAAAGAATGGAAGTAGAGTCAATTATTGCTTATCAGCTACAAAAATAGTAGGATGTTGTGTATGTACCACGCTGACAAAAGTGTCATATTTTAATATGCAGCAGTCCCAAACCTGTTCCCAGTGTGTATTCATTAATATATGGAGACCTCAATGGCAAAAATATATGTTTTTACTGCTTTTTTCTTCTGTTACCTTCACAGAGACAATACAGGGAACTTTTGTGAGGTGCAGATTCCATTCCATCAGTGGCTGGGGTTGGTCCTGCTTTGAGCAAGGGGTTGGGCTAGGTAACCTCCTGAAGTCCCTTCCAACTCTAATCTTCTATGATTCTATGAACACAATTGTTTATTAAAGTAAAATCAGTTGCACCTGTGCACATCCATTTAAGTCAGCAGAGTTGCATGGGCATCACTGTGGGCATAAACTTTAATACACTGGGGTGGCACAGATATTACTGATATCCTAATTTAGTCTGCAGAATCTTTATAATGATACATGTGATTCAAAAAGCAGCAGAATGAGGATGTCTGGCTCATATTGGGCTCTGTTTTTCGTGTGTTGTTGTGGATTATATATGGGGGATAAAATATGAAATATTGTGACCAGTTAATCTAGTGGGAAAATTAGTCAAGGGAGAGACAAATATGGTCAGTACATATATTTTCTGACTTGTACCACTGTGTCCATCATAGTTCTCTGAGATCACATACAAAAATGCCACAAAATTGGTTAACTAACATTAAATAAAAATAAATAAAATCCCCAATATTAGAAACAGTTTTGGCCCCTAACATTTTCCCCTCTGTACGGATTCTTAATATTTGACTTTATATCCTCAGACCAAAGTCTGAGAAACCAAATAGCATTTAAATTATGTCCTAAAAGTAAACAGATTTGGGACCTGCTACACCAACGGGAGAAAAAGAATTCAGAAGCTCTTTGTTGAAAGTGCTCTGGTAGAATGTTTTGGTTCAAGCATGCCCAGTGATTTCAACTACCATGTTAGAACATAGGGAGAGTAGGAGTGTTTCATGTAACTAAGGCTGGTAGCTAAATTCCATGAGCAGGAGCAATGTGGGTTATCTTTGCCAGCAGAGTTTCTAATTCCACTGAACTGGAGCTACATGGCTCTCAGAACTTCTAGATTCAGCAAAGTGTTTATGTGGCGCTTTGGGATATCTCTACATGGCAATTAAACATCAGTGGCTGGCTCGTATCAGCTGACTCAGGATGTAGGGCTGTAAAATTGCATTGTAGATGGATCATGCTTATGCTAAAGCCTGGGCTATGGGACCACCACCCCCCTTGTGGGGCCCCAGCCCCGCATTTTAGGCTCTGACCTAAGCCCAAATATCTAGACTGCATTTTAACTGTCTTGTAGCCTAAGCCCCACAAGCCCAAGCCAGATGACATGGGTGAGACCACGGGTATTTTGTTGCAATGTAAACAAAGCCTAAGTGACCCTGAAGCCGAGAATGGGGCTTTCAAAGGAACTCAGTTTTGGCTTAGTTAAGCTTCTGTTGAAGTCAGTGGTAAAACTCTGACTGGTATAATTGGAAGCAGAGTTAGGTCACAACTGTTAGTTTTTAAAAATGCAACCATAGATGCTTACCTAGCAACCCTGCAAATTCCACACAGCCTATGACAGTGGAGTTTAAAAACTCTACCAGTCCTACAGAATAAAATTTAGAATATTCAGAGCGCTTAACTTAGCTCTTGGGTGTTCAAGATTGAATAAGAGAAAACAGAAGATTTCCACCCCTAGCTATAAAAATAATCCCCCCACACTAGTTCTTCTTGGATTTGTGAATCAAAGAAATTTGGAGATTATATAGCAAGCCATTTTTGAACTATGACTAAAAAAAGTTCTCCACTCCCCCCCCCCCCAAAAGAAAAAAATATCTCTTTCCCAACCCTCTTCCCCACCTAAAGCAAAACAAAGCAAAAACACCCCAAAACAAAACAAAACCCCAAAACACACTTTGTCCATTTAATGGCAAACTTCCACAAAATTTAACTTATCTTCTGCCTATTCTCCAGAAGACTTTTAAGAGACCCCATCAAATTTGGGTTTATAATGGAAAATGTCATACAGCTAGATATGGAATTATTAACAAAACTCTATATACACAACCCTGAGTAAAAGGACAACAAAATTTCATCCGCAAGACTGGAACTTTATGCTTGATATAGGAATGTCTTCTTTCTAGGCATATTTTAATTTATTTTTGACATTGCAACACTAAAATGATGTTATAACAGAATAAAAGTTATGGCAAGTAACTACAGCAGCCAATTTAAAGCATATTTCCTGTTTTAACCTTTTTTACATGTATAGAAAAGGTTTAGTCTACAGAGTCAACACCCCCTGTAAAACTTTGTGTATTTTTTTTTAATTAAGCCAAATTCTGATCTTTGATATGTATGCCCAGCTCATAGTGAAGTCATAGGGAACCATGCAAATGAATTAGAAGGCAGAGTTGATCCTAAGATTTCTTGTAGGAATTAGCCAAAAAAAGGTGAAACAGTGGCCAAAATATAATATATTCATAATTTTATTATATTTTATATATATATATTATTTATAATTTTATAATAATCAAACACAAACTTCACTAAAAATAAATAATTCTGCATAAATATTTCATATGATTTTAAAGTTTAAGCATTTCTCCATCATTCTTACTAATTTTTAGTAGTGCATGCATTTAGGCTAATTTAAGCTTAAGGCACTGAGTGGAAACTGCATTTATAACTACATGTATTTTTTCATGTATTTATTAGAAATATACATAGAACTCTTTCCAATGAATCATTGTGTTGTGCTTGTATCTTCTATAAAATCCAATGACAGATTTCACTGTTCATGAGACATAGTGCTGTACGTAATATTGATGCTGATAAAAATCTAATTTCATCACAGAGATCTGTTAGAACATGCTCTTGAATATCAAGTCCACCTTGTCATTCAAATAACTGAACCACATTATAAGTACCATTATTTTCACCATTTCTTTTAAAGATATATAATGATTAGGTTTTACTTTACTAAATATTTATAAGGTAAGTGGAGTGTTTACCAGTAAATCTCATAACTTCATAGTTCATACCCTCTTCTTAAGATGAACAGAGTTATTTATGCTTCTGGAGTGTTACTTAAAATGTCTTTATTTGTTTTACAGTTTAGAAAACTCTGCAGGTAGCCTTAGAAGGCCATTCAATTCATTAACATTAAATCAACAACCAGAGCTTCTTTTTGCCTTTCTGTAGCAGGATTAATGGATTTTGGCATGATTTGTGCATCTAGCAGTAAAAGCTCTTGCTGGGAAAGCTAGCAAGCTTGACTAATTCCCAGCAGTGCTAACTTCATAAACTTGTTTTAAGCTTTTAACTTTGACTGAAGATTAAAGGTAATGACTTCATGCTGTTACCTTTGAATGTATGGTACTCTAATACAGTTATGCTTAATAAATATATATAAAAATAGGAAATATATATTGGATAGTATACATGTACGAATGAATATGTAATGAATATTATACAACATAAAGTAAACTACATCATTTTGGATTAATTTTATATTCTTTCAAAATACAATTCTGGAAAATAGTGAGAAGCTTTGTGGTTTAAATAATACTTTATATTAAAATATCTGCAAATCTTTAAGTACTTAAAATATCTCATATGAAAAGAAATATGCAAAGTATTTCAGACTATTTTATATTTTAATGGAAAATGTGGACTATTGATATGATTTTTAACAAAACCGCTCAAGAAGGCCATTTGTCACCTGTACAGCATTTCACTTACCCTTGGGTTTTTCACCTTTTCAGACAATCTTATAATCAGTATTCAGAAAAGACTGCAGAAAGAAGGGAGGAAAAAATATTTTCAGCCTGTCTGACAAGACTACATAAAAAGCTCATGATCAAAGGGTCTTAAGTACACGTTACTGGTGTGACAAACAACATTTTTGTCCCTTTATTAGATTTATTTTTTTTTTCTGAAAACTGCAGTGGCCACTATAGTTTGTGAAAGAAAGCTGGCAGGGTTGTATTCTTTGATTCCTAATTAACACCTTCAGTCTCAAAAGAAAACTAACAGAAATACCATAAAATGTTGCAGCTGCATTGTTATTCCGCTTGGTTGGTTTGTTAAAAGTTGGCTGGGCATTGGCAGCTGCAATAAAGGAACAGCTCAATGGATGTTTTGTATTGTGCCCACTGAAGTGAAAGAAGGCAACCATTTTATTTTCAAATGGGCAGCTGCATAGTGATGTTTAAATGGAACTAAATGTAAGATTTACTGTTAATTTATAGTAATTGATTATAAATAAAGTAGTAGTATGGCCTAGCTATAATCTGTTATAGCCATAGGACACACATTTTAAGGGAAATGAATTATGAGGGACAAGAAACTAATTTTGAAGCTTTTGGTAATAGACAGTGTTGATTTTAAAACTTCATAAAACAAAGCATTTTTCAGCCTTAAAATCAAAAGAGTACTTTGGAAGCAGCTAATCAAATTGTTCTTTAGAAAACATTGTTTATGCTTAGAAACATGAAGGTATATATATGTTTCTTCATTTTACTCATCTAACCTCTCCCCTCCCCATATTATTGAAAACCCAAATTGTAATACTGAGATCAGGCTGAATAAAGTTCTGCATGCATTTTTTTTTTCAGAGCGTGGACTTGTATTTTGTCTTGGATAGTGGAATAAAGGAGTCATTTAACTCTAGTCAGATAAATCTCACCCGCATTCAAAAAAATGCAATTAGGAAAATATGTAAATCTAGATGTTTCATCAAACGCTAGCTAAGCGGTTACCAGTTCTTTTCTTGCACAATGACTGAACTAAAGAACTTTAGTGTCTATGTAAGAACCATTGTCCCAGCCCCAGCGCCTGTTGGAAACAGAGTCCAGACTGGCCGTGGGAAATACCTACATATTTGACACAGGCCCTGTTTCTGAGAGAAAAGGGGTGGAATAGAAAGTATGGAGATTTTACTGTTGCATTCTAATCAGCCATGATCTGCCTAATTTGCTTTGATCAGGAAGATAAACTAATTTTCCTATAGGCTGGATAAAAGTAATTAGCAATCCAATGCTTTCATGTTTTTGAAAAAGGTAAAGAAAAGGAGAGCAGAAATTGTAATGGTGGGAGCAAAGTACATGTTTTTGGTTCATCTGAGAGCATTGTTAGTTGAAAATAAGATAGTGCCATAGAAGAGAGGCCCTGACTAAAGATAGCTCCATGTGTTGGGCTGCCATTGTAAAGCGTGATCTTATAATGCTATGCAATTAAAACAAAGTCTCTGAAGAGTCATTATCATTTGTTTTAGTGTATTTAATGTATTCTGTTCTTGTTTGTGAAGAAAGCATCCTTTAGTTTTACATAAAAAATACATAATGTTATGTTTAATTCTCCTAATGATAGTTCAAAGTTGTTCATCATAGTTTCTTTTGGATAATTAGTTCATTAATTGGACTCTGCCAGTAAGCCATACATACATAGATTATAAGTGTATATGGCTATCATTGTTGGATGCCACTAACTTGTTGCTTTAGGGTGTAAAAGCTCTATAATAAACTATTCAAGTAGAGTGTTTAAAGTCAGATCTCTGTTTGCACTGGGACGAAACCTCAAATATAATCTCTGGGAGCAGTTACTTCTTTTCTCCTTGACCCCTCCTACCTGCCAAGTAATTGAGTTAAGTGGGTTTGGGTGAGAGGTTTTAAAGTGCAAGATTTTATTTCACTATAAACCTATTGTATGGTAAAGTAGTAGGACAATTCTGCAACATGTAAATATGCAAATCATTTTTCACAGAAATCCCATATAAAAACTAGCGTGAGTAAAGGATGCACGATCAGGCTCTCCTTTTTTTTTTTTTTTTTTTTTTTTTTTTTTAAGTCTTTCATTTACAACATAAATGTATTTGCACTTATTTATTTGTCATCCTAAAGAGTTTAAAAGTAAGTAGCTTTATGTTTTTCCTTTTAATGGATATTTGGTTATGTCATTCTTTGGTGACAACTGACTAGTACTCAGTCAGTGGTATGTTGACCATATGCTCTGTCACTGATTATACAGCTATTATGAAAAACAAGCAGTCTCTAAATTGTACTCTTAATGAAAATTCCTGTATTGGTTGGTTTAGTTTTTAACCATCATTTCCTAAACATATTTTATGAAGACACAGAACAGAGAGGATATTTTAAAGGTAAGAGCATTGTGCTTTTGTGGATGGTGCGTTCGACTGGGACTCAAGTGACTTTAGTTTTAAACCAGCAATGCCACTGACTTGCTGTGCGACTTTTGATGAATGACTACACATCCCTTTGTCTGTCTATTTAGCTAATAAGCTCTTTGTAGCAGGGTCTGTCTTTCACTGCTTTGTACAGCTCCTATCACTATGGGTCCTTCATAGCAGTATGGACTTTTAAGTGTTAATGTACTACTATTACTACTAATAACATGCAATCAAGACTTGAAATTGAATGGTAAATGTTTAACAAGGGCAACTTTCCTTTTCCAAATACCATTAGTCTCACTATACTTAGTAAATTAATGTATACATTTGAATCAGGGATCTGGTGTCCAGTTTACACTGTGCTTTAGATAACATCTTTCGTGCAGAAGAATCCCAAAGCACTTAAAAACTGATTTACTAATAATAAATAATGTGAATGAATTCTCATAGAGGCAGTTGAGGACAATCCAGGAAGCCAAGAAGAATACTATATTCCACGCCAGGGCATTTTTGGTGGTTAGAATATAATTAGTCAAATTGAGATGTTTCCCAGGACACTGACTTAATATCCCTATTCTTTTCATAAAAATGATGAGAACTTTAACAAAAGTTACATCTCCTTTCCAAAAACAGCTCCTCCAGTAGCACTTTATTGCCCAAGGGAGGAGTGTCACCCACTAGATCACCAATACCATTTACTACAGTACCTGAGGTTCTTTTGGAATTCCCCTGGAATTTTTATGGACTTCATTGGGGGTTTCATTAAAAGGAGAACTTTCCCCAGCTACTAAAAATGGATACATATACACATGCACATAAAGTCCCATATGCTCTGTTTGAAATCACTGGGAGTTTAGCCAATGACTTCAACAGGAGCCACCCAAAGTGAATGAGAGAGAGAGAATGCGTGTCTGTGTACAGAAAATAATTACATCTGAACTATATATCGTAAAAACTGAGTAATATGAAATTGGTTATAAAAATATTTGCTGTGGGTTATTTTTGTGGGTTTTTTTCTTTGCAAAGTATTCAGAAATAAGAAAATGTTATGTTATACGGTTGAGTTCTAAAGAAGCAGATAGAGATTAGGCAAGCTTTGTAATGAGAATATATTTTTAAAATGAAGTAAATTAAAGAGCAGTATTCATTGTTTGTATTGTAGTTATATGGTCGCCTGGGGGCTCTAATCAGGATTGGGGTTACATTGTGCTAGGAACTGTTAAAATCCAGAGATAGACTTTAGAGAGAAGCCCCCTGTGGGGAAAAAGCTGTCATAGATAGGTGGAAAAAACATTTTATGATGTGGATGGATAGAAAGAGGCAGATGCTGTGTCACAGACATTGCTCTTAAAAATAACTTCCAAGCACTGACAGTTTTCAAAATAAATTTCCCTCATTAGCAAGACATTTGGATAGGGTTTACAGTGGGGGAATATGTTCCAGTGTGACCTGATCCTCAAACCGGAGGACTTCAGTAACACAGCAGCAGACTGGGGGTCTATTATAGGAGTGGGTGGTTGGGATTCTGTGGCCAGCAATGTGCAGGAAGTCCGACTAGATGATCATGAAGGTCCCTTTTGACCTATGAGATAACAGATTCTCCAACCTTGTTTCTGCCTCCTAAAATATGGAGATTTAAGATTCTGATGTATGTGTGTGTATGTGAGATTCCCCACTCCACACCCCCATCCCCTTCAGGCTTTCTAATATAGGGCCCAATCTGGCAAACGTGCAAAGCAATGCCATTGGCTACATAGTGGGCTGTAGTGCCCCAGAGGATCAATTATCAAATAAGATTGTGATAAGGAGGCTGGTCTCTGAATTAAGCTGGATCCAAATCATAGAGAATTTTCTAGTATGAATCCAATACCTTTGAAAGCAATAAGACCTTGCAGTAACAACACAGAGCAAATTGGGTACATGTTGACAATGGATTGGTGGCAAAAAGAACAGATGTAATTATGAACTATATGGGCATGATTCTCTACCACTGAAGTAAATAAGAGGTTGGTTTTTTTCTTTTGACTTGGGAGAGGAACAAGAAAGGATTGGGGAGTAAAATGTACATGATTACAGGCATAAATATAAATCCACTATAAGACTTCTCTCTTTTTGGCTGTATTATGGGGAAGGAGAAGTTCTGTATACCACAAAAGAAGGATGCCCTGAAAATCTCAGCAGTCTGTATCTTTGGGTGTTTTTATGTCAGCCTTCATAAACTGATCAGCATGGAGAAAATAGTCTACTGGGGAGAGTCAATGAACAATAAGATCTGAAGATATGTGGATTTTGGTTTGGAATTTTTTTTAGTTTTACAGGAAATGCAATTGCTATTAATATGCAAAATACTTTTAGTATTGGTCTCCACAGAAAACCACTGAAATTTGTATAAAGTATCAGATTTTCTCCTCTTCCTCCTCTTTTCTCTCCTTTTCTCATATGAACAAATAAAATAATATAATATTTAGATTGTAATATAATAATAAATTGTTAGGTTCCTGGTAGGATAACTCAGACCTCTGTCTTCAGAGCTACTTTTTTCATATGATAGCCTCCTGCTGGGAAGTCCAGTGTTCTCGATGGGCAAGGGGAGTGGATCTGCATACCTTCCCTTGCAGTGAAGGCAGATTGCTGTGACTTGAGGCTGCCTGTAAAGGAGAACGGAGCAGTGAGAGGAATGGAGTTTCCCAGAATAAACTGAAGGATTATCCTTTGGCTGGATAATATTTTGGTACAAATCAGATATAGCAAAGAACACCGAAGCCTGAATACCTGAAAGGGTGAAGGTAGAGAACACAAATACATTATAGGGATGTAAGGACTACTCAAATAAATGCAAATACGGGAGTGAGTGCAAGGGAGTAGGGGTTGCTTATCTGTTTGTTTGGATTGCAGGAATTTAAGAAAAATATATTTCTCCTAAGTGTAAAAATTGGAAAATAGAAAAATGATGCAACCTGTTATAAAATATCAAACCTGGTTAAATATCTAAGCTATACTATGAACTTTTGCCTTTTAATAAGAAGCCAAGAAGAGAAAATGTGGTCGAATGATGAGTATTGTAAAGGTATTTTAATTACATTCAGTATAAAACTAACAAGAGTCTGCTGGCATCTGATTAAGGGAAATGCAAGACACTGTTTTATTATGTAAAGCAATCAAGTTGTACTTTAATCAGCATCATTGTATCATTGTTAAATTAAAAGAAACATAACTTTCTCTTTTAAAATAACATAATTGTTAAGTTGTCAGTCTAAGGTTCCTATTTGAACTGATTACACTTAATAAAAATAACAAGCCATGACAAACAGAGGAGCTAGGTTTCAGTAATTCACTAAAGAATGTCTCTACCAAGCCTTTGTGGCAAAATGTCTTGTTTGCAGGACAAACGCAGAGTTGAAATAACAGCCCATGAATACTACTGGTGAAATGGCTATATACACAAGGTGAATGCTAAAGCTTCCCCTTCTGAATGGACCTTTTAATCCAGGCATTATCTAAGCTCTGAAAAAGTCTTCAGTGGCCTTACTTACAGATTAATGGGAAAAGCTGAGACTCAGAGTTGAGCTATTTGCAGAAACAGTTTTAAAGATTTACTGATGGTTGACAAATGGCATTTAAGCTTTCAAAGCCATCAATATGCTATTGAAAAGGTTTTAAAGGGAAATCCTCCCACTGTAGAAGACGATGACTTTGAAGGATCTCCATGGTAGCCTCCCTTTTTTTTTTTTTTTTTTTTTTTTTTTTTAAACCTTCAAATCTTTCACTGGCTTTCTTCAGCACATAGGACCCTGAAACGCGTGGCTATGGAAAAGGGGAGGGAAAGGCCCCTTTAAAAGATATTTTGTATATAACTGAACGTGCCAATCTGCTTTTGTTCGGCCATAAGACCTGAATAGAAATGTTTCCAGAAAAAGTCTTTTTGGTAGCCTTTCTGCTAATTGATTTTTAATATCAGAACTGGAGATGGCAAAATAAAAGTTTGCTGAAGATTTTATTGAATTTGAAAAATTGACCAGAAAATATACCCTAACTTGTTTACCATTTGCTAGTATGCTGGCCTTTATCTTCTTTTACTTTGGCTTCTGTGAAAAAGTTGTTCACCTGTTATGTTAGATGACAAGATCATTGAACATTGATGTTGTTATTAAAAATAATTGTCATCTTTGCACACTGAGTTTTAAAACACTTTTCTCTATGCCCTTTCACTCTCTCTCTGATGTATTGAAACCACATAAGCAAACCACATAACATTCTTTCAAAAATGGCTGTGTGATCAGATTAGAAGACCTTTCAGACTAAGATTTGCTGAACTAGATATCACTTTATATTGTCATTAAAGGAGTTTAACTGGGGCAGCCTCAGGTTCAGCAGTGTTTGTGGGACTATAGCGATGTGAAAGATACCCAGATGTTGCCAATTTCTTCAGTGCATCTAAAGGCGAGTGGAGCTGGTGATCTACAGCAAGAGACATTGTATAGGAATCATAGAATAATAGGTTTGGAAGGGACCTCACGAGGTCATCTAGTCCAATCCCCTGCTAAAAAGCAGGACCACTCCCACTAAATCACCCCAGCCAGGATTTTGTCTAACCGAGCCTTAAAAATCTCCAAAGTTGGAGATTCTACCACCTCCCTAGATAGCCCATTCCAATGCTTCACCACCCTCCTAGTGAGAAAGTTTTTCCTAATATCCAACCTTGACCTCCGCAGCTGTAATTTGAAACCATTGCTCCTTGTTCTGTCCTCTGTTACCATCAAGAACAGCCTAGCTCCCTCCTCTTTGGAGCAACCCTTCAAGTAGTTGAAGGTTGCTATCAAATCTCCCCTCAGTCTTCTCTTCTGTAGACTAAATAAGCCTAGTTCCTTCAGTCTCTCCTCATAAGTCATGTGACCCAGCCCCCTAATCATTTTTGTTGCCCTCCGCTGGACTCTTTCTAATTTGTCCACATCCTTTCTGTAGTGGGGAGCCCAAAACTGGACACAGTATTCCAGATGCGGCCTGACCAGTGTCGAATAGAGGGGAATTATCACATCCCTCGATCTGCTGGCAATACTCCTACTGATGCAGCCTAATATGCCATTGGCCTTTTTGGCAACAAGGGCACACTGTTGGCTCATATTCATCTTCCCGTCCACCATAACCCCCAGGTCCTTTTCTACAACGCTGCTACTTAGCCGATCAGTCCCCAGCCTGTAGCAGTGCATGGGATTTTTCCGTCCTAAGTGCAGGACTTTGCACTTGTCTTTGGTGAACCTCATGAGGTTTCTTTCGGCCCAGTGTTCCAATTTGTCCAAGTCTCCCTGGATCCTGTCCCTGCCCTCCAGAGTATCTACCATTCCCCCCAACTTGGTGTCATCCGCAAACTTACTAAGCACGCAGTCTATTCCATCATCAAGATCATTAATGAAGATGTTGAATAGAACCGGCCCCAGGACCGACCCCTGGGGCACACCACTCGTAACCGGTTGCCAACCAGACATCGAGCCATTGATTCCTACCCGCTGAGCCCGTTGATCTAACCAGTTTCCGATCCACCTTACGGTCCACTCGTCCAACCCATACTTCCTTAACTTGCCGATGAGAATGCTGTGGGAAACCATATCAAAAGCCTTGCTAAAGTCAAGGTATACCACATCAACGGCTCTTCCCGCATCCACAAATCCAGTCATCTCATCATAGAAGGAAATCAGGTTGGTCAGGCACAATTTGCCCTTGGTGAATCCATGTTGACTGTTCCTGATCACTCTATTTTCCTCCAAGTGTTCCAGGATGGATTCCTTGAGGACCTGCTCCATGATTTTCCCAGGGATTGAGGTGAGGCTGACCGGTCTATAGTTCCCCGGATCCTCCTTTTTCCCTTTCTTAAAGATAGGTACTATATTTGCCTTTTTCCAATCCTCCGGGACTACCCCTGTTCGCCACGATCAAGTGTTAGTGCACCCATTTGTACTACATGCATTTCCGCAGCAGAGTTAAGCCTGCGGTTTCCACAGTGGCACAAATGCCAGAATTCTGCCTTCAGTTTCAACTAGTTCATGCTCTCAGCTGCACTTGACTTCCATTCCCCAACAAACCAACATGAAAGTGAATTTCTTCTGTAACTCGGTGATTTTTAAAGAACCACCACAAGGGCTGCCGTCGTGTGTCAAAAAAGGATTCCACTAAGTTTACAATGCTACATTAAAGAATCTACACAGAATCGTTTGCAGATGCACACAAGTATGAGGATACAGATTCAGAGACTATAAACTGCTGTTTTAGCATGAGGAAACAGAGAGCAGATACAGCATGTCATGGAGCACCAAGAATCCCGAGGTGAAATCTTTACCCTAATGGAGGCAAGGGGTGTTTTGCCATTAACTTAAGGGGAGCCAGGATTTCTCTCTGCTCTGGCAGTGACCGTTGTGTGACAAGTGGCAAGATGCTGTACCTCAGTTTCCTCACCAAAAGAATGAGGATATTGATATTGACCTGCATTTTTAAAGCACCTTGAAGAGCTAAAGTGAAGAGGAGCCTTGGAAATTTCACTGTACTGTTTGTGCAAGAAAATGGAACAGACAGGTGCAGCAGGGAAGAGAAGCTTGTACATGGAGGTGATGCAGTAAACATATAAATAAAGAAAATTTGGCAGTGACAGCGTTAATTGGCAAAATGTTTTTGTTTGCCTTAATACCAAATTGTTGGTGTTTGTGACATTACAGTATATTATCTCCAGCAAGACACAACACTGATATTTAAGACCTGAAGCTGAGACATGGTGGATTTGGCTGAACAGCTGCATTTAATTACCTGTCTGGAAAGATTTTCCTTTTGATCATTTAGACAACCCCACAAAAAGTGGTGGCTTTGCTATCCCCAGGAATGAGGTTGATAAAAAGTGGGTTATATAATCTTTGTGCATAAAAGAAGAAAAACAAAGAGTATTGACATAGGGGGTATGTCTACACAGCAGCTAGACACCCGCGGCTGGCTGATGCCAGCTGATTCGAGCTCACAGGGCTCAGGCTGCAGAATGGTTTCATAGCTGTGCAGACTCCCAGGCTTGGGCTGCAGCCAGAGCTCTGAGAGTCTCCCACTCGCAAGGTCCTATAGCCTGAGCTGTAGCCCAAGCCCAGAAGTATATACTCAAGTGAAACAGCCCTGTAGCCCAAGCCGTGCGACCTGAGTCACCTGGCATGGGCGAGGTGTGGGTTTTTCTTTGCTGTGTAGATGTATCCTTATTCCACCACTCTCACTCACACTGAATAGTAGCTTACTGCACATGGCTGTTGATCTCCATAGAAATACTTAAGTAGTATTTTGTTATACTCAAATGTTGCACCACTTCAACTATACTGGTATAGCTTATTCCCAAATGAGGAAGTGAATAAGCTGTTCCCGTATAAGACACCTTTATACCATCATAACTGTATTAATTCTAGAGTCTGGTATCAGTAATTCACCTCCCTAGTGGACATAATTACACTGGTACAAAAATTGTGCAGAAGAGGTCTAAAATGTTTTCAGACTAACATTAAGAATCTAGTTCTGTTATGTATTAAAACCACTTTACTCCAGTCTGTCAGTGTGAAAGGAACTTAAAGTGGAAGTAAATTATATTCACTCCTATCGTAAGGCTCCTTTACATAACTAGAGAGGTATAGTAATACAGTACATCCGCTTAGTGGGCCCTAAAGTAGCTTTAGAGTCTACTCATGCAGAAAGTTACTTTGATGTTATTCTCAATATTAAAATAGATGATGATAGGAAATAAAACAAGTGTGGGTGAGTAATCTGTCAGTACCAAATGTTTTTGCTCCTGATTGATCTGACCTGTACATAAGGTGATCAAATAGATTCTTGGCCAGCATGAGTCTAGATGATCTTTAGCGCCTATCATATTTCATCAGAACAAGCTCCCACTGACAGCAGTGGAAATTGTTCAGGTAGCATGATGGCAAGACTGGGCCTCCATAAGTCTTAAGCAAGTTAAAATTCTCAGTTCAGTTGATCACAAAATAAAGAGAAGAATGTGCAAAGAATTATTCCCACAAAGCCGCTATGCAAAGATGGCCAACTGAATAACCCTGAATATAAGGATAACATTTGTAATATAGAGCATCCTGCCCTCTGCTGAAGCTCCCAGGGCATTATATAAAATATGATCAAAATGCAATAAAAACATAATAAGAAACTATTCTTAAAATTTAAACAAACCCATCATGGAGTTTCAATACAAGAGAAAGGAAAAGTACGGTGAAGGGAAGGATGTAAATGAGACTGGACGTGATCATACTGAAAGCACTTTTGAAACAGAAGAATAAGAAATCTCTATGTAAGAGGTGAAATCCTGATCCTGTGGAAGTCAATGAGAATTTTGGCCTTGCATTCAATAGGGCCAAGATTTCACCCAACATAGAATTCGTGCTCTAAAGGGGGGAAAGATGATTATAGATATACTTTCAGCTTGGAAACCTGATATGGTCACTTATGAGTTTCTCTGTAATGTGTGCCATTTCAAAATTGTGCTGCAGTATCAATGTGTGACTCAGATAGGTAGAGTAAGGTGCACAGGTTTAATTTAATTTTGATTTTAAGATAAGTTGGACAAATTCCACCAGTTACACCCATGCAACCACAGTGAAGTCATTAGGGATGTGTGGGTGTAATCGAGACCAAAATCTGGCTCCTACTATGCAGAAGTGCTATGCATAATTTGCATTTGGGTATTTGGCCCAGTCACCAACATAACTGAAGAAAGAATTAATTTGGCCAATAATGTGCAATTTGGGAAATATGCATTTACAACTTTTAGGTCTTTGTTTTGATCCTTCAAGTGTTTGCAGACAAATCTTGGATTCTGTCCCAGATAGCTCATGGTGTTTGTTTTCTGTGGTATATCCTGCTCTTACTGGGTTCTCTGTTCATTTTGGGAAGCAGAAACTTGGAGAAATTAATTTAATGGACTCAGCCTGCTATAAATTTGTGAGACAAGAGTTGGACCCACAGATTCTAAAATGCACAAAGGTGTTGGTTCTTTTGTTTCCTAAATCTTTGTCAGGAGCTTGAGTGAAATGAACGTTAACAAAAACAAACACAAAAGAGTTTTTAAGCATTCTGAAACCTGAGAAATTGAAAGGAGATGGGATTTTAGTCTACTCAAGTAGGAGTCAGGAGGGAATATTAACTCTGTATTTATCACTGGTGCAACAACTTCTGGACGAGTATGTCCAGTTCTATGCCCACAATTCAAGAAGGATATTGACAAATTGGAGAGTTCAGAAAAGAGCTATGAGAATGATTAAAGGAATGGAAAACATGTCTTATAGTGAGACACTCAAGAAACATTCCAAAGGGGTAGCCGTGTTAGTCTATTGTAGAAAGACAACAGAGTCCTGTGGCACTTTTAAAGACTAACAGATTTATTTATTGCATGAGCTTTCGTGGGAGAAAATCCCACATCATCAAAAATCTACAGCCTATTTTACAAGTTGATCCCTCACTCTCTCAAGCCTTAGGAGACAGACCTCTCCTTGCTTTCAGACAGCCCCCTAATCTTAAAAGGATACTTACCAGCAACTACAGATCACAGAGCAGAAACACTAAAGCAGGAACACAGCCCTGCAGCAGACCACGCTGCCAACTTTGCCCTCATATCTACACTGATGACACCATCACAGGGCCTAATCATGCCACCTACTCCATCAGGGGTTCGTTCACCTGCTCATCCACCAATGTGATTTATGCCATCATGTGCCGGAAATGCCCCTCTGCCTTATATATTGGACAGACAGGACAGTCTCTGCGCCAAAGAATCAATGGACACAAATCTGACATCAGAAATTGCAACACTACAAAACCTGTAGGGGAACACTTCAATCTCCCTGCTCACTCCCTTGACGACTTGTTAATAGCTGTGTTGAAACAGATGAATAACAAATCACAGCTTCAAAGAGAGACTGCAGAACTCGAACTTATATGCAAATTTGACTCAGTTGTCTCGGGGTTAAACAGGGACTATGGATTTTTCTCGCATTACATCAAGTGAATTGACCTCCCCCTCCTCTATGTGCTGTTCCCCAGTGTTTTGAATCCTAACACCTATTTTGATTTGCTGTTACAGCCTGACCTGATGCTATGTCATACACTCCCCTGCATTTAATTTCCTCCCACTCTGTAACTTTCCTATCTTCAAAGCGTCTGACGAAGTGGGATTTTCTCCCACGAAAGCTCATGCGATTAATAAATCTGTTAGTCTTTAAAAGTGCCACAGGACTCTGTTGTCTTTCTACAATAGACTAACA
>ML685917.1:334530-367801 GCA_007922175.1 Pelusios castaneus | reverse complement strand
CTGCAGAACTCGAACTTATATGCAAATTTGACTCAGTTGTCTTGGGGTTAAACAGGGACTATGGATTTTTCTCGCATTACAACAAGTGATTTGACCTCCCCCTCCTCTATGTGCTGTTCCCCAGTGTTTTGAATCCTAACACCTATTTTGATTTGCTGTTACAGCCTGACCAGATGCTATGTCATACACTCCCCTGCATTTAATTTCCTCCCACTCTGCAACTTTCCTATCTTCAAAGCGTCTGACGAAGTGGGATTTTCTCCCACGAAAGCTCATGCGATAAATAAATCTGTTAGTCTTTAAAAGTGCCACAGGACTCTGTTGTCACTCAAGAAACAGTCTATTTAGCTTAATAAAGAGGAGGTTAAGAGGTGATTTGGTCACCGTTTATAAGTACCTAAATGGTAAACAAATATTTGATATTAGGCTCTTCAGTCTAGCAAACAAAGATATAACACAATCCAATGGCTGGAAGTTTAAGCTGGACAAATTCAAACTAGAAATATGCATGTTAATAGCAAAAATAATTAATCTTCAAACAATTTGTAGAGGACTGTGGGCGGATTCTCCATCATTGGCAATTTTTGAATTAAGATTTTTTTTTTTTTTTAAAACATGCTTCAGTTCAAACAGAGGTTATTTTGAGAAAATTCTATGTCCTGTCTCATGCAGGAGGTCAGATTACATCATCATCACAGTAGTTCCTTCTGTCCTTAGAATCTATGAATTTTTATTCTGTCTCATCAGTTATGAATGCCTACTATTTCTCCAATCTTCCATCACAGACATAGTGTACAAGACCTGATATTTCTAATGTCAAAAACAGCCACAAAAAAACCCCCACATATGGTATGTCTATACTAGCAATTTAGGTCGACTTAAGTAGCTGTAAGTCAACCTAAATTACTCCCCGTCCACACTCGGCTTTCATTAAGTCGACTTGATGAAAGCTTAAGTTGACTTAGTAAGAACCACCGTTTAGGTCGTCCTAACCCTTAAGTCGACTCTTTAGGTTGACTTAAGCACAGGGTGGACATGGATTAACCCTTAAGTCGACTTTATTAAGTTACTTTAAGGGCAGTTAGGTCGACTTACTATGTCCCCGTTCAGAGTAACCACTTTGTTAAGTCGACTTAACTTTTGCTAGTGTAGACATAGCCAACGAAACGAAAATTCAAGCCTTCTTTACACATCATAGTAAAGGGAACTTGTTTCCCCATAGAGGTCATTTTATATATTTGAACAGAAGAAATAAGACCCTGTGCTACTTGAGTAATATATTTGAATTAGTAAGGCCAAAATATAAATTATATAAATATTTTTAAAAATACTTAATATATTCATTATACCTGGTGAAGAAATTTCATTCTTTTCTCACTTAATCAGCTCTGCCTGCCACTGTATGATACGATTTCCACTATTTGTTTAAGCCTTGTAATATATTAGCTAAGTACAATAAATGATTGACACCCCGGGATATTTTTGTAACATACCCTGGTAATTATTACTTACCAAGTTGAGTTATCATCTTCAAGTGAACAGCCATGTATCAGATCTGAAAGGAAATTGATGATTTTATGACAGTAAGCATCATGCATTCGATGCTTAGAAAATGAAGAGTGCCAGAATCTTGGCACCTAAAATAAAATGTCAGGTACTTGTCAGATTAATTCAGCACTCTGGGTGTTTTATCTGATCTTTGATCTTTACTTTCTTTTTGACCCTAATTATTTGTTCTGCTCGGCTCCCTCTGCTGGAGTCTTGACTAAACTGAATGGCAAAATTTGTTTCCTGAAAAGATTAATCATGCATGTAGTGTGTGGTTTACAAATGTTCCAGAGTCCAGATTTAGGTACATCTTTTATGCCCATTTATGTGAAAAAAAATTCCTACAATGCATAGGAATATGTCCAGTTTAAAATTACTAGGTCACAAAGCTTCTACAATAAACTGGATTCAGGAAAAGGATGTAAAAAGACTTCCTTATGTAGCTTGCTCCTGCCCCACACCACCCCCCAGATGCTCCACCAGGGGATAGATCCTCCTCATGGGCATCACTGGAGCTACAATGATTCATTCCACCTGAAGATATGACCCACAGTATGTCAGGCAAGTGATGCTGCTAGCGCTAACAACTCTGGAGAGAACAGGACAGGAGTGGGTTTGTTTCTAGTGGGGTGTCTCAGAAATCAGTTCCTACCCCTACGCTACTTAAAATTTTTCTAATGGCCTGAAGAAAACATAAAATCATTACTAATAAAGTTTGTAGATGACACAAAAATTGGGGGAGTGGTATATAATGAAAAGGACAAATCTCTGATACATAGCAAACTGGATCACTTAATAAGCAGAGAACAAGCAAGTGCTGTTCATTTTAATATGACTGAATGTAAACATGCACATCTAGGAACAAAGATTGTGGGGCATGCTTACAGAATGGAAAGCTGTGATTCTGAAAAAAATGTAGGTGTCATGGTGGATAATCAGTTGTCAATGCAACAGTGTGGCCGAAAGGGCTAGTGTGATCCTTGGATGAATAAACAGGACAATCTCAAGTAGGAGCAGAGAAGTTATTTTACCTCTGACACTGGTGCAACTGCTGTTGGAATTCTTTGTCCAGTTCCTGGTGTCCACAATTCAAGAAGGATCTTGATAAATTGGAGTGAGTCCAGAGAAAAGCCATGGAAATGATTGAAGGATTGGAAAACATGCCTTATAATGATAGACTCAAGGACTTAGTCTATTTAGCTCCACCAAGCAAAGATTAAGGAGTGACTTGATCACAGTTTATTAGTACCTGCATCATGGGAAACAAAAACCTGATAACTGACTCTTTAGTTTAGCCTAGCAGAGGAAGGTGTAAAATAATCCAAAGGCTAGAAATGGAAGCTAGGCAAATCCAGACTAGAAATAAGGCATACATTTTTTAACCAAGGAGGGGGGAAATTAAGCATTGAAACAGCTTAGCAGGAGTTGTGGTCACTGGCAATTTTTAAATTAACACTGGGTGTTTCTCTAAAGGATCTGCTCTAGGAATTATTTTAGGGACATTCTATAGCCTGTGTTACACAGGAAATCAGACCGCGTATCACAAATGGCCTCTTCTGGCCTTGGAACCTCTAAATCTATGTAAGGTTGCGATCCCTCCCCCGCCCATCAGGAGCACACACATATCTCCCACTATGAGGTCTGTCAATGTAGCAACCAACCATCATTTCTTTGTTAGCATACTGCAAAAGTAGTGGGCATTTTGTGAACACTATACATTTTAATGCTTGAATAACAGCCTTTTGTAAAATATCAACTTCTTATACTATGTATCCTTCCTGCTGTTGATTTTAAAACAAACAAACGAACCAAAAACCACCTACATAATGGGCTCAGTTTTCAATCTTCGGTTATTTTAAAATGTTACTGCACATGTGGCTGAATTTTTAAATATTTAGCTTTTTGTTTACATTGTTTCTGTTACCAGTGTACAGAAAGGCAGAAGTATTCATGGTATTTCCATTTGTTAGTTAATCTAAAGATTTCTGTAACAATGTATTCAAGATGTGTATTGCATCTCTGTCTTAAATGTGCCTCCCTGCATCACTTCTTAAATTTTAGAACAAGATTTTCCCAGTTACTAAGGTTCAGTGCTTAAAATCTGAATCCTTTTGTGGAAATATACATCTTAGCCAGTGTCTTCAGTGCCTGCCCTGCCTACATCTGACCTTTATGTTTTTCACATGTGGGGCAGGGAGGGAGGATGTAGGAGAGAGGAGCTGACCAAACCAGCTTTGTACTGGGGTAAGAGGAGGGAGCTGGGGTAACCAGTTCAGCTGACTCCAGGCATAGGGAATATACTCATTCTTGGGCTCCATCTTCCACCCTGGCCAGGGAGCAGGACCTCAGGGGGAAAAGGAGAAAAAGGCTGGCAGGGGACTGCCGAGGAGGAGGAGGAGGAGCAGACCCAGAGTTCCAATGCTTGCATGGGGCCCCCAAATTGGACTGTGCCCTTGAAAAAGGGCCCTGTTGGCCTATATGGTAATCTACCACCATTTATATGCCTAACTGGAAATCTGGCCTTTATCTTAACCATGGATTTTCAATGGATGTCCAGGAAGAATTGCAGATGCAGTGTAAAGTCAGATGTGAGAATAAGTAATATAATTTAATTGTCAGGAAGTCCTTATAGCATTTGTTTATATGATCAGATTTGCTTGTATGCTTCTGTGGGATTATGTACTTAAATGGCAGTGCAATATTACCATTTATTTGCATATTTGTTTTGGAAGATGCTGTAAAGAGGTCATTAAAATAAAAGTTATGCAAGCTTTATGTTGATCCTCTATCTATAGCGCTACTATCAAATTCTATATCATCATCAATGAGGGGAGGTTGTATTCTAAATTACTTTTGGTAATAGCATCATAGGGCAGGCAGTGTGCTCCATTGAATTGAGTGACAGAAGATTTGTGTTTTTATTTTACTCTGCTTTTAATCTGCCATATGATCTTGAACAAGTCACATCTTCACTGTGCTCAATTCTCCCTACTGCAGAATGAGGGTAATTATACTTACCGTACTCTGTCTTTCAAAGGACTCTGAGTCTTTGGTTGTAAAGTGCTGTGAAAGAGCTAAGTATTATTATTATAGTGTTGGCAAACCAAATAGATCTACTTTGGACAACAATAATATTTAATTTGACTTTTAAGAGCTGTGGTGATGGATTTGCATTAAAGACCAGAATATTTTGAGATGATAAAATACTCTGTCAAAGCATTAAGGAGCTGTCGAAGCAGACTGCCAATGCCAAAAGTCAAGTAATAATATATTCAAAATGTGAATATGCTGTAGAAATATCAGTATGAAGAATAAAGCCAATATCCGATTTAATTGCTTTGGTAGCTATGGCTACCCACTGAGAATGGGGTGTAGCTTGTTTGTATTCAGTCTGTTATTGTCATTGTTTTTACCTGAGGCTGTTTTATCTTTCGAAGACTTTCATAGAAATAAAAATTATCATTGGTACATCATCTTAGGCTAATGAAGGCCCAAGGAAAACATAATTAACAATGAAAACAATATTTCCTCTTGATTTTTTATGAATTATGCTTTGCTTAACTTTTTTAAGTTTTTCAGGATATAAGTGTAAAAAATCAGCAAGTTGCAAAATTCATTTTCTCTGTAGTACTGAATTGTTAGACTAGTTCTGTGATGGATTTAAAAAAAAAGTTTGTAATGTTCTGTATTTAAAAATATATTCTAATGCCAAATGAACAGTTCTTCAAAAATCAGTAGAATCCATGCATATATGCTAAGATAGATTTTGCCCTCATTTAAATAAATGTAAGTGCATTTTTGAAAATCCATCTTCAGAGATTAATCCAATTCAGTAATATTAGCTAATAATAGACTGAAAACTTGGCCTCAATCTAAAAACTTTCCCAGCATTTTGAAAACTAGTTCATTTAACTTGTTTGGCTGGACTTTGGGAGTTTATTTTGTACTACTTGTTTTAAGTGTGGTAACTGGAGATTTTTCACCATGCCTAAGGGGGACAATAAATTGAGAAATCTTGGGAAAGATTTTTTTTTAATCCATGGTGTTGGACCATACGTTTTTCCAACCTTTGCAGATTTGTTACCATTTTGTGAACACTTATGATCTGCTGGAATCTTTAAACAAACTTCAAAGTCGCCCAGCTCTATGGTGCAATTTGAAATACCTATAATTTTTCAAAAACAACCTATCACAAAAATGTCTCCTGTTTTCCACAAATGGCATTGTGTATCATTAAGAACGATGTCATTGCAGGGAGTGCTGTCGCCTCTCCTTGGAGCCATAATTATACCTAGAAAGGGAAAAATTCAGTACTGGAGCAGTGACTGGCCTAATGATATCTTTGGGCCTTTCACTGCTAGAAATAGGAACTTCATGGAAATGGAATAAGGTGGGTTCTCAACTTCCCGATGAGATACTTGGCTCTTGCTTCTACCTTGAAAGTGGCACTGAATTGGGGACATTTTTATATCTGGAAAAGTGATGGTTAGAGGTGTTTTTAATAGTAGATTTTCCTCAGCTTCTAAACTCTTTTCAATTGAACTCAACTCTTACTGTGTGCTTCTCTAGTTCCTAATACAAGGGGACTCTGTTTTCAACTGGGTTCTATAGACTCTACTGTAATTACAAATACCTAATAATGGCTAAGACACTTGGATTTTGGAGGGCACAAGAAATAGTCTCAGTAACATTTTTAAAGTTTCTAAAATATTTCTTGAATAACTTTGCTGTAAATTATATGGCATATGATGTGATGGTGTAGTAAGCTAGAAACTTTCTAATGCACATTAATTTAGCATGATTTTCATAACTCACTCATCAGCACTTGTGTGTACACTATCCATCCCAAACTTGTGCTAATGAAACTTTTTTACCCCATCCTATATCATGTAGTCTATATTATATGTATGTGGGTGTGCCCTCACACACAGAGGATATGTCTACACTTCGAGCTGGAAGGTGTAATTTCCAACTTGAGTAGATGTACTCATACTAGCTCTCATCAAGCTAGCATGCTAAATAAAGAATGTAGCTGTGTCAGCATGAGTGATAGGATCAGTTAGCTGCCCGGAGTACATACCTAGGGTCTTAGACAGGCACATACTTGGGACAGCTACTGCACTAGGTCAATGAAGCTGGCAAAAATATGTCTTCACCAGCTAGGGATTCCCCCACCCATCTCTAGTTCAAAAGTATAGACATACCCTGAGTGTTGGAAAGAAGGGCTTGGATTTCCCTTTCTCTCAAGCACTTAGATGGCTATATGGAGAATACTGAAAAGGTTTTAAAAATGAAGGAAAATACAAGAATTTGTAAAGAAGTGACAGAGGAGTTTGTGATTGAGTGTGATCTAAGCTTTTTAAAGGCTTATTTGTTGAATTACAAAATGCATGCAAAATAAACCTGACTGTGCATGCAGTTTACGAGTATTCAGTAACAGGAATTGCATTGTGAAAATTTAGGGCCCATTTTGCATGCTTACAGTCTTTAAAAATTTGGTCCTTGATGTTGTATATAATCAGCAAAGAGGAAAATGTATTCATACTTTAAATAAAGAATACTATATTCATACTTTAAATAAAGTCAATAAACTCTTGACTTCAGATTAATTCAGTTGAGATGTGACTTCCAGTCCTGGTGACCTCAGCTGTCTATTTTCAGCTGAGCTAACACTCAGTCTTCCTCCCTGTGGGTACAAAATGGGCTCATATCTGAGCGCACATGCCTTTCAGCTACCAGACTGTTTGTGCAATCAGGTACTTACAGGCCCAAGTACCCAAAATGGCAGCACAGTTCAGTTTGTAGTGCTCTCATTACTCAGACGGATTTGTTACAGAAAATGTTACACTCTGCTGCTGGGGAAACCTCGCAATTGAGATTTGTTTGGAAGTAATTTAATTACTACACTGGTGGTAGAGTGGCATTGGGTATCATTAAGAAAGATATCACTGTAGGGAGTACTGTTGCCTCTGCAATTAATCATGCAAATCTTTGTCTCTTCTCTAAAGACAAAACATTTGTTTCCTGACATGTCACTGTTTCCAGTCAATTCCTAGGTAACTGGTTTGAGAATGCTGAATGATGGGCTGCTGATATATGTTTGCCTCTCTCTCAAATTACCTCTTGCCATCTGCAGAACGTTATTCTAAGTTAGTGGTGTGTTAATTTTAAAATGTTTCTTATCTGATGTTATAGTTGTTCACATTATGGACTACATATGACCCTCAGAATTCATCCTCATGGCAGAATTCCCTCCAAAGTCAGTGGGAGTTGCATATGTGTTTTAATGGCAATACATGGCATTATGTTTGCCTATTGTAAAAATATGTTAAAAGGATTGTGAGTTTAACAAGGTGTTAAATAATAATTGTAATTTTAACCAGGTGTTTTTTATATGTTTTCTTTATCATTGTGACAACCAAGAGCCTATCAAGTATGAACAGAAATGCTTAAGGCTTTAGTTATTTTGTTACAAGTGGGTGAATTTGAAAATGCTATAGATTTTGGGCCAGATCCATAGCTTTGTTGAATTCAGTTGAGGGTTTGGTCCTTTCATTAGAAGTTTTGTTTCATCATGATGTAGAAGGTGGATTTAGGAATGGGATTTTATATTATTGAGTTTCTGTAGTTATAGAAATAGAAGTTTGTTAGGGTAGGCCCAAGCCTGAACCAGTTTTCAAAGGCCTTAGCATACAACTCACATGAACCAATGCCAGAACTCAGACGCCATATAGTCTGCCTCAGCAACCTTGGAAACTTACAATGTTACAAGGAATACCCTGCACATAGCGTGTGAGAACCAAGGGCTATGTTGCAAAGCCTTGTAATGGCTATGTTGCAAAGATTTGGCCCTGCTTAGAGCGTATGGGAACTGATAGCTATGTTGCAGATGTGTAAAAGTGTATGGGAGCCAAGGAGCATTGTTGCAAAGAGTGTAAAAGCGTATGGGAACCGAGGGGCAATGTTGCAAAGACGTGGGACCCTCTGAGAAAATAGGAGGGGTATGGAGGACATAAAGTCTATAAATATTGGCTCCATGGATAATCTTATCAGACAAGGTTGAACAGATTCAAGACGCCCCGTGGCTTCAGCTACAGTAGCAAGTGGGGTCTGTTTAGAGAAGACAGAGAAAGGTCAGGTCCTGGTCTTGAAGCTGACTAGGCTGGCACGTAGGCCCGAGCTCATCAAAGAGAGGTCAGCACCTGATCCCCAATGGTGGCAAACTGACACGTTGGTACAGAGTTCGGTGAGTATCAAGAAATCACCAATAGGCCTCGGTGAACACTGGTTTGATAGTAGCTACAGGTATATAAGATATTAGTAACAGTAAAGGTAACAGAAGTATTTAGCACCCCAGGTCCTGGTGTTAGGACTAAAGTAGGTTAGCATCCCTACCCCTGAGGGTTTGGGGAGGTAGGTATAAGGTTAGGGAACAAGCAGTTTAGCACCCCAGCCTGGGAGTACAGGTAGATAGCCTGCCATCCCCTTTGAAGTTAGGGGCACCCCTTTGAAGCTAGGGGCAAGTGCAGAGTAATAAGAATAGTTTTAGTAATTAAATAGTTAATAATGCACATTTACTTTGATTTGTAAGGCCTGCTGCAGCACAATAATATTATTAGCATAACAGTAAAGTTTTTTTAATCTTGCAAGCTAAAAAGAGTGAACACTTACAACAAGAAAAAGTGCATAAGTGTTACTGTACTCATGATGATTTGCAATAAACATTTTATGCTTATAATTCTCCTGATTCCATTCCTATTTTCCCTGATGATGTTAATCTTTAGTACTCCTTTACCCCCCTTGTTCTTCCCCTTATGGGAACAGTATTTAATTCCTATACTAATCACTTGGGTTATCGGCTGGCTTGGTTTAACCCTTTATAATCTGGTTCCCTTGACTACTGATGTACCTGTAAATGCCTCCTCTCCATCAGATCAAGGCCGGGCTATTATCCCGGTGGAAAAAGAACCTGTTGTCCAAGCGCACCCCTCGATGAGTACCACCTCGAGGGTAGATAGTGCTAAGCACATGACATTGAAAATACTGCTTTACAAGCACCCTCTATTCTCTCTTCAAGCAAGGGCCAAGTCTTGCCCTGGTGCTGACAAGCTAGTATAGAGAATGGGGGGAGAGGGAGTGGTGAGGGGAAAGCCCTGGAAAATGCACACTGTGGAAAAAAAGAACCTTGCTGGTGCAGGACAGGGTTTCATGAGACAAGCCAAAGCACTCTTTACTACTATTCTCAACAGGAGCAAACAATAGACCACAGTCCACCAGCTAGTTCTTAGTGCTGATAGCTGCATTCATGTTGGCTATCTAAATCGATAGACATGTTCCTTGTCCTTAAGTCTGTGTCCTTTGGGAACATGATCCAAAGCCTGGCAGATTAACTGGGAGCCTCCTTTATTGGTCTTCTTGGACACTATCAAGAATTTTTGCTTGACTGCCCAACAAACTCTGAGTTTGCAGCATTGCTTGTATGACCTTCTGTGGCTGCCTATGTTAACTAGACAGGCCCACTTGTGGAACTGTTACCTGAGTAGTTCTGTTGACTTCACTGGAACTTCTCTCATGCATAAATGTACACCCATAAGAGTAAGGGCTGGGCAATCTTGCTGAATCATTATACATGATAGCAAAAAATAGCACAAATGATAGACAAATTGGATTTATAGGGGACATTTACAGTGTGTAAAGGCACTGGTGCATTCAGAAAATGTGCTCACCTTAGTCTCCATGTGTGGAGGTCCTCATCTGCTTGGCTGGAAGAAAAGGGTTGTTGCCATTTCATGGGATCCCCCTTACAACAGGAGGATAAGGGGGGAAGTTTAAATGGATAAACAAGCAACTGAGGCCAGATCAGGAAGGGGTCACTGCTCTTCCTGCAGACTAGAAGAGTGGGGGAGTTTATACCCCATGCAGCCCTCTTTTCCTGGGATTAAGTTAGGAGCAGCTACCCACTCACCCCTGAAATCTGTAAAAGGACCATGTTTCCTCATGAACCACAGTTACCATTATGCTAGTCGCTCTTTTCCTTAAGGGCTGGGAAGGAAGTTTTCTCTCACTGCCGGTTTGGACAGGGTGGATTTTTTCGCTTTTCCCACAGCCAGTCGAAGACCCCATGGGGTGTGGCAGGGGGTTACGTTATAATGTTGCAAGATAGTATGTAAAACTTGTGGCAGACATCCAGTGCAGGTACGTGATATAGAAGGGATACAGTTATCAGATAAAACTGATTGGGAAAAGATCTGAAGAAAAGCATCCTGATAAGGAGCTAAATAAGGCTTTGGGCTTCTACATCTTGTACAGAAGGGAGCCGACACCCTCCTTTTTTTTAGTCTTCTTTAAAGGAGCTAAAGGAAGGGATCTTGGGTATCCTACATCTCATACATAGACTTTAAGGTCAGAAGGGTCCAATATGATCATCTAGTCTGACCTCCTGCACAATGCAGGCCAAAAAACCTCACCCACCCACTCCAGCAATAAACCTCTAAGCTATGACTGAGTTATCAAAGTCCTCAAATAATGGATTAAAGACTTTAAGGTACAGTGAATCCACCAGCAAGTGAGCTGTGCCTCATGCTACATCTGAAGCACGGAGCAGCTGAGCCCCTTTCACTTCATACAAGGGTAGAGCAGGGGGTGTCGCAGGCATGGGATGGCAATAACCACACTGGGGATTATGTGGAAATGATGACAGCCTGCACATTAAAATTTGTTACAAACTGCTCCCAGATATTTTAACTGAATGAAGTTGTGGCTTGATTAAACCATATCCATTGCCCCCGTCTTACTTCTGTTTTGGTTGGAAAAGTGGTACAGGTGGCCCATAGGCGTAACCAGCTTCTAAATACAACTGCATGTGCTAATGGGTAATTACATGTGCCAGTAGAGGTCTAGACTTGCCTGTGACTAGACTAGATTAGAATGTGACCTCCATTCTATTGAAAAATTGGTCATGAAAGGCTTTATTGGGCAAGTATGTAAATAATGTGCTTGCATGAGGTATGCATTTCCGTTGTTCTGTTAGCGCTATGTAAACTTACTTTGTTCATAATATTTTGTGGCCTTACTGCAGACAAATATCTTTATGTTTTGTGTTATGTTGTATAAACAAAGAATCCAAGAAAAAGGGAAAGGAGGAGTGTGGTGTGTATACAGCAAGAGAGAGAGAGTAAGAGAGAGAATAAAGTGTTTATTTAACTAGTAGTTTTAAAGACATTTCTCAAAATTTGTATCTTGTGGGAGTGACTTACTGTTCTGGTGCATGTCCACAGTGAGCAGCAAGAGAAAGGAGTGAATGTTGTTTGTCCATATTCTGGCTCTGTAGATGTTACAGACAGGCCAGTCCATAGGGTGCATGTGAAAGGGGTTACCAGCTGTGCCTTAGGAATTAAGATAGATGAGGTCCTACTGGTTGTGCGTGGCTCATCTCTGCTGTGCAGATTAATCCTACTATTAAAAGGAATCAGTTAGGCCAGATAGGCTGGCTTGAGCTTGGTCTGTGTTGGCCCAAACTCACTTAAAAGCTGTTTTTTATACCCCATATATGTGCCTGGTTGAGGATGCATTACTCCTGTTTTCAGCTGTCATCAGCATTTGGCTTTTTAAATACAAAATATGATCAAGTATATTTATTTACAAAATCTCATTAAGGCCTATGTAGAAAATGCATGCCTCAAACTGATTTGGCTTAATATGGTGACTTGTATTTTTTTGTTCGTTAACCAATAATTCACTTGACTGATGGGATTTCAGCATCTATATTTTTGTTCCTTTGCCAAAATAAATCTTTTATTCCTTTGCCAAAATGAAAGGTTAGTCTCCCACCAATGGTATGAAAGAATTAGGTGATGAAATATTACAGTAAAAGAGTGAATTAATAACTACACTGCTCCCTGCTTAATCTCTTTGATTCTGAAGTGAAAGCAGAGGACTACTCAGAGTGATTTGCTAATTGTTGTGAAATATTTACACAGTTCCTTGTTATTTCAGAATCTGTATTCCTAACTATATTTTTCAACTGTACATTTCTAGCGAAACATCAATAGAGTAGAATATCAAACATACTGAAAATCAAAGAGTGATGGCTGAAAACATTTATTCTATAATGTGAAACTTGGTATGATTGGGAGGAATTTTAAAAGTCCCCATACATAAATTCAGACCATTTACTTATCTCAGGATTTCCCAGCTGCTGAAAAAGTAAAATCAGTAAATGAAAATCATATGAAATAACTAGATACTCTGGCTACGTCTACACTGCCAAGTTAGTTCAAATTAAGGAGGCTTAATTTGAACTAACTAAAGCCATGGCTACACTAGGCTTTAGTTAGTTTGAATTAAGGGCTTCCTTAATTCGAACTAATAAGTTCAAATAGGGCTTCAGAAGTAAGGCTTTAATTCGAACTAACTAGTTCGAATTAGCCAATGTGGCCATGTTAATTCGAACTAATTTCTTAGTTCGAACTAACCGGCCATTGAAATGAATGGGGATCGCTAATTCGAACTAAGGAAGTGCCATGAATGGCACTTGCTTAGTTCAAACTAACTTTTTCTATTTCGAATTAAGCTAATTCGAACTAACTAAAATTAGTTCGAATTAGTTAGTTCGAACTAACTAATTCGAACTAATTTTAGCAAGTGTAGACATAGCCTCTGAGGGGCACTTTAAAAAAAACTTATTAAAAATGGGAGATTAATAGGTAGCATAAACACCTGCATATACAATATACGGGTCTGAAATATGTTTTGATGTTAATGGGGCTGTTCCTATTTTTGGATGTTGTATTTGTGTACAGTATTTTATTATGCAATCTATTATATTACATTTACTTTTGTAGTAAGAAAAACTCTGGTGATATATATGTAGAAGTATGAGAAAGACAGAAACTATAACATACAGAATGAAATAAAATGCAATTGTATGAAACTTGGCTTAAAACAGAAATTGATTGAGTTCTGACCAAAGCTTAGATGGATAGTGGTTTCCTGTGCCAGGAACTACTGTGGAACCCCACCAGGAAGTGTGCTATATAGCAGGATCACATTACACCCTTGTTTTATGGTTCATTTCACCTATTTAATGCAATTTGAGAACCTGCAAAAGGAGCATGTTAAAAAGGGGAAATTATTTTTTTAATCTTATTTCTTTTAATCAAAATATTTGTTTTAACAGGATACCTAAAATAACTTAGGACAAAAATCCGTACGACTATACATCAGGTTATACTACAAATAAAGTATATCCCATATTCATGAGATGTCAATAAAAATGCAAATTTCTTATTTCTTTACAGTTAAGTTTTTCTACTTTTAGTAGCCCAAGAATATGCTACAGTCTTAATACCACATTTATTTCCTTTCCTTTTGTTACTCCTAATAAATTGCTATATGGTATAGTGGTTTATTAAAATAACTTCAACTAAAATGATTGTTTAGCACACCAGCTGATTTACAGAGCACGATAAAACGTTCCAGAATCTTTGGAAAGTGGATGAGCTACAGCATATGTTTTGTTTGACGAAGCTATCTTCTTAAAGAAAGAAAAATGTTTAAAATGCTAATTAGATAATGATTCATCAGTCCTGGCAGAGGAACTAATTTTTGTTAATGTACTACTTAAAAATGTGTGGAATGAGCAGCTGGATACCACACTTGTGGCATGCCATTCTAAGTCTCTGTCTTTTTCCCTACAGTGATCTCAGTATGAACAACATCACTAAGCTGTCCTCAAACCCCCTGCACAATCTCCGCTTCCTGGAAGAGCTGTAAGTATCATTGTATTCTTGATGGGCACAGTCAGCACCAGACACATTCCTGTGTTTGTCTCTTGTACATACTGTGGGAACCAGATAAAACAGTGCAGGAAAGCTGTCAGCTCTGACACTTTTGACACATGCGGAAACACTTAGTTGAAAAAACCAATTGCTTGTGATTCTGGAAATGAACTTATAAAAGAGTTACCATGAGGCTACAACTTCTCTAAGCAGAGACAGAGCCAAACAAATTAAAAATTTTAAACAAGGGCTGTTTAAAAGAGCTGGATGGCTTTTTGGAAATAGTTAAGCAGCAGGATATTAAAAGTTTGAATACTGGCTCATGTTTATTAAAATTGCAAGAAAAGCTATAATCAAAACCAAAACCTGCTGCCTGGTTCTGCCTATGTCAAGGACAATTGAGTCCACATTTCATAGCATCAAGGCTTCTTGTCCTAATCACTTTTAATTACTGTTTCCTTACTCTTAAATTTAGCATCCCTCAAGGCTGACTGTAAAACACCAAAGATTTTAGAACTGTGCCATCCGGGACTTTCTGTAAAACAAAAACAATGTACAATACAAAACTAGTTAATCAAACACAGATTCAGAAGAGGAATGTGATTGGAGGTGAGGATGACTAACCGTAAGTGAAAGGCACGCTGTGTTCAGGAGACCTGGATATGGCAGGGTCCTTAGTCCTTAGGACCTAGCCTTAAAAATCATTTTTAAGCTCTCAGAGTGATGGAGAATCAATTGCTAATGCACCCTAGACCCTGTGGGAAGAAGCTGACACTTGCAGTTACATGAATTCTGTTCTCTAAAAGTTTATTAAAGGAATTAGGTTAGACATCAGCCTCTGATGAAATATCTTTCTCAAGCTAACAACTCATAAAGCCTGGGGCCCATATTGTTCACTAATTTTAACTCCTAGCATGCCACAAAATCCACATGGGATAAGAAAAGTTATGCTACTGTCACACAAAAATGCATTTAAAATAAGGGAAATGTACAGTGGTAATCCTGTTTTCAGATGTCATTAAATTAGAATGTTACTTCAGAACTATCAGTATCCTCACTAATGACCAGTTCCAGGCTGCCACCTCATCCTTCAGGCTGACATTTCAAAAAGCCAAACGATGCAAGCATTAATGGCCAATGGAGTTGCCTTCTGAAGCCTCAGAAGAGGAGCTGACAGCTTGCAAATCACTTTGAAAACTATTCCATTTACAAACAGATCTCTCTCCCACCTCTTCTATCTTTTTGGTTTGTTATTAGGATCATGTGCATGGAAAATAAGTATTTCTTTTAAGCTTCATCTACTCTTTCTACTTATTGCCCGTTTTAAATAAAAATCATAGATTTGTTGTCTTTAAGGTCAGAAGGGACTAACATCATCATCTCTTCTGAGCTCCGACATAACACAGGCCACAGAACCTCCCCAACCACTCCTGTCAGGGCCGTCCTGGGGGGGCGAACGGAGCAATCGCCCCGGGCCCCGCGGTTACGTGTGCCCGCGCTGTCCCACTCCCAGCGGGGCAGTGTGGGGCCTGCACTTTGGGCCCCCCCCACGGCCAGACTCTTCCCTGCTCCCCACTGCCTTCAGCAGGGAGCCGAAGGCAGCGGGGCGGGCAGGGAGCACTAAGCTCGGCCCCTGGTCTAGCCCTTCCCACCCCTGGGGCAGAGCAGGCAGGCCCAGGGGCGGGGCAGGTGGGCTGCCCTTGGCTGGACCCAGCTCCCGGCAGCGGCCTCGGGTCCCCGGCTGGGACACCGGCTGCAGCAGCCTGGGGTCCCAGTTGCAGCTGGCTCCCCCCATCGGCGGCCCTCTTTTCCAGGGCCGGAGCCGGCGGCCTCAGCCTCCCCACCTAGGTTGGCTCCCTGGGGGTTGGAGCAGCCCAACTCCCCTCCAGCATGGGGGCAGGGAACGCGGGGCCCCACCTAGGCCAGTTGGCCCTGTGCCCCGCTCCCCGCACAGGACAGCGCTGACTCCTGTAATAGACCCTTCGGCTATGACCAAGTTACTGAAGTCCTCAAATCATGGTTTAAAGTCCAGAGAATCCTCCAGTTAGTGATCTATGTATGCTCCATGCTACAGAGGAAGGCAAAAAAATCCCCAGGGCCTCTGTCAGTCTGCCTTGGAAGAAAATTCCTTCCCAACCCCAAATATGGTGATCAGCTAAACCCTGAGTATGTAGGCAAAATTAATCAGCTAGATGCCCAAGAAAGAACTCTCTGTAGTAACTCAGAACCCACCCCCGCAAATGTCCCATCACAAGCCATTAGGCATATTTACCGTTAGTAGTCAAAGATCAATTAATTGCCAAAACAGGCTGTCCTAATCAGACTCCTTGTTTGTTTTGCTAATGTGATACTGTAATGCTGGCCACAAAATACGTGTTGTCACCAGCAAAATATTATAATATCAAATACATCTGAGGTGGGTTGTGCCACCACGGCTCTGCTTCTATATTTTGGGTATGTCTACATTGGCAGATCAATTTTTCCAGATGAATTGAGCAGTCAGTAAAGACACACTCAGTCAATCCAGAAGTCAATCTAATAAAAACACTCGCTGTGTTGACAGAAACATATTTTCCATTGGTGCAGTGTAGTGAAGACGGTGCACTAAATGGAAGTTACAAAGTTGAAGGGAGTTATGCAAGCTACTCTGTGTAGCTTACGTAACTCCCATCAACTGCCACTGAATTTTGCCAGCAGTGTAGATCAGGCCTTGTTTTAGATCAGTTATTGTTTGTTCAACCCCCTCTACATTGTTATAACCTTCACAAAAGCTCTCGGTCCCAAACTCTTTCCTTTTCTATAGACCCCTCAGAAATAAATGTTTTCATTTTCCCTGTAAATACAAAAGTTAACTCTCCATGCATCATGTTAGGATGTTCACCTGCTTATATCATCACAGAGCAAAGAATATGGCTCCAGTGGAAAGTTACCCATTTTTTTTTTTGGGACACTTCCCTCTCCCCCTTCCGCCCCCCCCCCCATTTGAATATATCCTCTCTCTTTCTACCAGTTGCTGTTGTGGTTCTATACCAGTTCTAGGTAGGAGGGACATATGGGTTTGGTTGTTACCCTTTTCTCTGAGGCCAAATACATTGCCTGTAGGATACACCTAGTCTTCATTAGCTTGAGACATCAAAATTCTCAAAGACCCTTGCAGTCCTCATCTCCTGCATAATTCTCACAGTAACATATTATAAAAATAAATAACGTCTTGTAATATATCTGGTTAGAAAGACAATTCAGTAAGAAAGATACACAGTCAAAGAATTTAGACATGGAAATGGCATATTAGCTCATCTAGTTTATCGCCTTGTAATACAGAATTATTCCCACCCCTTTAATTTTATAGCATTTTCTTTAGTCTAAATTTCAGTGCTGTAAACACTGGGGCTTCCGTTGCCCTTCAGGGGATTATTCCACAGCCTAATGCATTTCAGTCACTGTCAGGAGGCTTTTCCTACATTTTCTTTCTTAATTTCTTACCATTACCTTTTGTCCCAAAATAAATAATTCTACTTCCTCCTCACTGCTAACACTGTTCAGCTATTTATACTATTATCAATTTCTGATTCTCTTAACTGAGCTAAAAAAGATCAAATATTTCCATGAAATTAAACATTTATCCTAATAATGTCCCCATGCTGTTTTGAACCTGAGTATTGTGGCACTGAGATAATCAAATGTATTTATTTATTAATGGTTGGCACTGAAAACATTCTTATCAGTTACCGCATTATGAGCATGAGTCAAAGCTCATTGAAGTCGGGAGGTGTCTTTCTGTTGACTTCAGCAAGCGTTGGATTAGACACTATGTTGAAGAATCCACTATTCTTAAAAAGGAGGTCAATAAATAACTGCAGGAGTCTATTTAGAGAAATCTGAAGCAGAAAGTAGAGACATCAGTCCATTGCTACCATAGACCTTATAGTATTAAAAAGTTCTCATCTGCAGTTTAGGATAGCAAATGAGATCTTTGTTTAACTGTCAATATGGATCTCTTCAAAGATCATTGTCTGGTTAGGAAAGTTACAGCCCTCATCTATACCGCAGCGTGATTTTAGCAGCAATCAAAGGAAGATACGCAAAGTACTTAAAATACCTTGCGTATCTCCCTCCAATTGTCCATTGCCTACTTACCACGGTGTTTTCAGTAGCCTGAGTCGGAGGGAAAGCCCTTCCCTCCATTTTAGCGCTACTCCTTCTGCAGGGGTGGATTTACTGGATTGGCTTCCTGATCGGTGTAGTGGGTTCTTCACAGACCCTCTCAGTTGATCAGGGAGATCGATCTGACAGTGACAAATTTGCCACATCAGTAAAGACAAGCCCACAGTGTGCTGGAATTGCAGGAGTCTGCATGGAGAAAGGACATAAACGGAGAAAGAATATGAAGCCTGCCTGTTCTGGAGTGGATCAAAAAGCAGCAAAGAGATGGGGGAAGACATCAGCATCCTTTTGTAGGTGCCAGAGGTGTGTGCGCACACGCAAATGTGTGTGTTTGACAAGGGATGCAGCAGAGAAGGAGCCTGCTGTGTGCTGGATAAGAGAAAGGAATTTCAATATACTAAGGTTATGAGGGGGAGGGTATGTAATCCATTTACCCAACATACCACTCAGAAATGTTCCTCATTCTGAGCAATCCTGCTTCATACCTCACCACCCAGCATATGTTGAGATTATTTTCAGTAAGAAACTTAAACCACCCATATTGGAACCAAAACAAAGATATGTGAATGAATGTACATTCTCTTATTAGTTACTCACTTTGCGCCTCAGGGCTAGAGCCTGACTCTCCATGCCAGCAGAGCTTAGAAACTCCTTAGGAGCAGATTTTCTCTTCATTCAGCCCTGAGGGACACAATTGATTTTTTCAACAACACAGAGTTTTGATTAATTAAAGGGTGAAAAATTGGGATTATGCTGTATTCTGGAGAGGAAATGTGCCCCCAATGTTCTGTACAATGCTTTCCACAAAGCTGAGATTTGAGGAGGTTGATTTCTTTGAACATAGAAAAAAAGCCTGTTTGGGCTAAATTTTTCACTTAAATGTATGAGGTGGAGCTGTCTCGAAAATAAACTTGCCCCATTGGTTGCATCAGCTGCCTTATTATCAATGGCTATGTCTACACTAGCAAGTGAGTTTGAATTAAGGAAGCTTAATTCATTAAACTAATTAATTAAACTAATTCGAACTAACTAAAATTAGTTTGAATTAGTTAGTTCAAACTAACTAATTTGAACTAATTTTAGTAAGTGTAGACATAGCCCATGAGCTATTGTCCGCTGCTTTACAATATCTGCAACCCAGATATGAGCCGCATTTTGATGTCTAATACACCTGTGTAAATTCAGAATAACACGGTGTATTTCCACTAATGGAATTGAAGCTATGTTTACACTGTGATCTGGGGGCTCAGAGGGGGGATTCCCTGCTTGCGTACGCCGCTTGTGTTAGCTGGAGTCGATGAGAACTAGTGTGAATACAGGAGGTAGTGTAACCACAATAGCAGAGGCCATGCTGGCACAGCTTAACCAGTTCAAGTGCAAACCCACATGAGCTTCACGCAGCACTTCTCAATGGTGCTCAGCAGAACTAAGTTGTTCGTTGCTGCTTGCGCTACTAAAGCCAAGTTACTATTTATACTTGCTTTCACTCTTATCCAGTTACCACAAGTATGCGTATGCAAACTGGGAATCACACCCCACGCTCACAATGTAGATGTAGCTTGAGACCACAGTGTGACTTACTAACCTCATTGGGGTTGCACAGGATGTAAAATTAGGCAAAATTTGTTCCAGAATGTCTGTTAATATTAACATATCAATACATTACCTTACAATATGAAAAAGCTATGGATGTAATATCTGTTGCTGGATCAAAAAGTGAAATTTTAGGTTGCACCACCATGTAGGCAGGTGCCATTAGAGATGAGACACAACTCTTTGAGAATAGGGATGTTGCTAAATAAAACTTCAAAAACACTGCTTGAAATTGTTTACTGAATTAATGTCTCTATAAAGACTGAGGAAGAAAGCCAATAGTGATGCCAAAACTAGTTAGACCATTGTTGAATGAGACATATCTAGTTTCCTTTCAATATACTGAAAAAAAACTGTTCTTCCTAAACAAAGTAGGGTGTAGACAAGGCAAAATTCCAAGTGATTTTTAGTACATTGCTATTATTCAGAAACTTAAGGCAGGTGCTTTTAGCAAAACAACAAGAGGAAAAAAATAACCAAATGATGTTCTATTACATTTTTTTCTACAAAATGATTTCAGAGTAAGACAGTTTCAAATAACATCCATTTTGCAAAATTACATGACAAAGCTACCTTATATTTAATTCTAAGCTGCATGCAGGTGCAAAGCAATTTATTGAGGCCTATATTACTTTAGAAAAAAAAACTTGAAGAAGTTTACAATCATCTGAGAAGTTTTTCAAGCTGCCCACTATATTATTGCAGCTGTTACTGAAGAATTTAGTGTGCGACTTTGGTGTGTTTTTGAGACATTTTGTCTTTATAACAGTCAGAATGTACAATGAAAAAATAAGATTTCAGGCAAAAATGCCTTTAAAAATATATTTTATTACTGTGGTGAAATACAGAATTATGCAAATACAATACAAAATCAGGAACTTTGTGCACCCTGATTCTCATGTTAAGGCCCCTTCATGCCGTCAAGGGGTGCAGAAGACCCTCAGTGTAAATGAAAATTATACCCTATTTTATCAGGACCTGACCAAAACACCAATTGCTTATCTTTTTTATTGATCCTTTTTCTTTTCACACATTTGTTTGTTTTGTCTTAGGGAGAGATTTTCAGAGGTGTAAATGGGCGTTAGATGCCCATTTCCTATTAATGTTGAGTGGGAGATGGGCACCTAACTGGTTTTTATGCCTCTGAAAATCTTAATGTTGAACTCTTTAGGATGCAGACAGGCATGCTTAATTTTTTGTAGATTCCATGACCAGAAAAGACTGTCGTGATCATATAGTCTGACCTCCTGCATAAAACTGGCCATACAACTTCCCCCAAAGAATTCACAAAGCATATTTTTTTAGAAAAACATCCAATCTTGATTTAAAAATTGTCAGTGATGGAGAATGATTAAAGGATTAGAGCACATGCCTTACAGGGATAGACTCAAGAAGCTCAGTCTATTCAGTTTACAAAGAAGAAGGTTAAGAGATGACTTGATTACAGTATAGTATCTACACGTGTTCTAATCCTGTAATAATTCTCATGGCTCTTTTCAGAACCCTTTCCAATTTATTAACATTCTTCTTGGAAGAAGAAAAAAGAGTCCCTGGCAGATTCAGGAACAGAATTCAGTTCTTATAACTAACAAGTGTAGGGTTTTATCCACCAAACCATATCGCCTCCTTCCTTTGCTATTAGCGGGGGCACATTACCACATCGTGGGGACCTTCCACCCTGCTGGTGCTGGAGGGGGAACAGGGCCACCCAAAGTCAGAGGCCAGGCTCCACGCTTCCACTCTCCCCATAGGCCAGCTGGTCCACCCCCAGAGGCGGGGTGAGCCACCCTTGTTCGCGCAGGGAGCAGGCCGAGCCAGTTGGCATGCTGTACGGCCTCTGGCATGGCCTTCCAGGGCCCTGTAGGGCTGCACAGGAAGCTACACCATGCACCAGTCAGCCCCGATGCCCCCAGGAGGCAGATTAGCCGGAGCAGAGGGCCAGGACCTCAGGCAGAGGGGCCACCGGAGGGAGGCCAGGGCCCCAGGCACGGGGAGGGCCCACTAGTGGGCCAGGCAGGACCCAGGGCCCTGAGGTCCTTTAATCCACTCCTGGGTATTAGAGTCCCTAGCCCATTGTGGGCATCTGTGAGAATTACTCATTAACCTTGTACATAAGTAACTGCAAAGCATGAAAATGTTAAGGGCCTGATCCAAAGCCCATTGAAGGCAATGAGGGGATCTTTTCATTTACTTCAATGGGCTTTGGACAGTCCTCTAAATGCAACAATATGAATCTGTGAAGATTAGAGCTCAGTCTACACTGCTGGGAAAATTTGGTGGCAATTGACGTGAATTATGCAAGCTACATAGAATAGCTTGCATAACTCCCGTCAACTTCCTAACTCCCTTTAGCACGTCGTCTTCACTGCTCTGTGCTGACAGGAAATGCATTCCTGTTCGTGCAGTGCTACACCACTTGAGGGGGTGGTTTGATTAAGTCAATTTCAGATCCACTGAGCATGTCTTAATTGACCGCTCAATCAATCCAGAAAAATCGATATGACGGTGGCCACTTTGCCACTCTCAGTACAGACATACCCCTAGAAATGCTAAAAGCATACATGTAAAAAATCTGAACTCGATCTGCCAAGCAGCAAGAGAGTCAAAAATGAACACACATAGTCTATAGGTCTCAAGCCATAGAGCTCTGGTTCAGATCTCCTACATGTGTCAGTTTTACAGCTTTTACAACATTGATTTCAATGGATTTACTCCTGCTTTATAGCAACATAAGTAATTTCTATCAGCTAAATATGTTTCTCAGTAATTTTCACTGAGAATGACATTGTCTCATATACCGTTTTAACACTGCATATTCGATCCAATGCTCTACTCCTTGTAGTCTGGGAATTTGATTTCACTTTTAATAACAAAACATTGAAAGATATGTGAACAGTTTAGAATATACTGTCGTGTTTAATTTGTAAAGTTTGTTCAGGAGACATATCTGTCACCAGGCAGGCAAAGAGCCAATGACACATCATAAATTCCATAAGACAGACTTTGTTGATAACACAGGGCAATGACTCCACAACCTTGTTTTAATACAAAGAGACTCTGAAAGTTCTTGCCCATGAGAGCACGAGTCATTTTGAAATTAGCCATACTTTAATAAAAGAAGTAGAGAAGTATTGACTCAAATAATAATGTGGACTAACTGGCAGAAATTGAGGTGCATATTTTTCTGTAGTTTTAATGCATACACTCAATCTGACTCACTGGAAATTAATATGATCATCGTTATTCATAACTAATTATAAAATGAAGATTCACAACAAACCATCTTAAAGTCTGATTAGGAAACTTGCAAAAACAAATATTAATTCTTATTCATACAATCTATCAAGCTGGCCTAATAATTCTAGAAGTAACCCACTATTGTTTTAATTTTCCACTGTTTACCATGTCTATGTCACTATGACACCACCAAAATTTAACAATAAAAAAGAAATTCTTCTATATAGACATGCCAAACTGGCACACTCCAGAACTGTCCCTTCGACTTGCCTGATGACAATGACAAGATGGGGAACAGAAGGAGAAACAATGAAGCTGGTGCTTTACTAAATTAGAAGGGCTCATACTGTTCCAAGAGTTGTCCATGCTGACGGTGTTGTTGAAATGCTAATTAAAATAACAGTACACAGAATTAACTCTAATATTGTCGTGCACCTATAGCATAACTAAAGAAAAGAGAAAAAGAAAGTAAGAAGAGAAAAGAATGAGATGCAAGTAATAAGTTGGATTTTTTAGGGTAATATCTAAGAATTCCAGATTTTATGCAACTTTTCAATAGGGCAGCCTTATTCTCACCGACAGTATGCAAAAATGTAATTTCTAATATTAGTTTGTAAACTGTTTCTTGAACATGTGATTTCTTTACTAGCTTCAGCTACCCAAAATATTCACAAAGAAGTGGACTGCAATAGCAACTAACAGACAGAGGCTATGTACACACTACAAACTTGTCCCACAATAAAAGCTATTGTGGAACAAGGCAAGCACTATATTTATAGCGCTTTGGTGTGTACACACCTGCTCTTTAAATCGCAAAGGAGCGTTCACCGGGTGAACGCTCCTTTGTGATACAAGAGCAGTGCATGGTGGGCACCTGTCCCACCATGCACTGCCCACAGCCAGCCCCCTAGTTCAGCACCGGGGCTTCGGGTGGTTGTGGGAGCCCCTGCTGCCACCCGAAGCCCCGGGCTGGGCTAGGGGAGTGGCCCGAACCTGCTGCCCGAGCCGGCCAATCCCCCAGCCACTGAACCTGGCCATTTAAATATGTCAATTTCACTGCTCAGCTAGAGCAGTGAAATTGACATATCTGACAGCTCCAATGTCCCAGAGTGGCCCGGTTTGGCACTCTGGGACATTTCCAGAGGCTGTCAATGGCGCAACAAGCGTCCACACAGGCTGTATCACGGAACAACTGTTCCATGGTAAGCCTGACCACCCTTGTTTGGGGTGGTTTACATGTTGCGCGGCAAGAGGCTGTTGCCACGCAACAAGAAGCTTTCATGTGTGGACACTTCGATAGTTATCGCGTGGTAAGGAGCCTTGCCGCGCGATAACTCTGTACTGTGTACAAGGCCAGAGGCTGTAATTAGTCACAGGAAAATCTTTTTAGATAGTGCAGCCAATAGAGATGATAACTTCACTGAACATTAAGCACTGGAGGCCATTGTCTGGCTTTTAGGAAAAGGGGTGTGGCTGCTTTAAAGCCTAGATACCTAAGGAGCGACACTGACCCATCCCATCCTCAGGTGACTGGAAGAGAGCAAAGACAATTTAGGTCTATGCAGTTTCAGGAAAACCCCTGTTTACCTGGACCAAGCAAAGCAGCACGCTCCCAGCTGCCCATGGCTGTAGCTAACACCAGATTTTGTCATGTTGTGCATTATGCTAGTTGCTCCATTTTGGGGAAACTGAAAAGGAACTTTTTCCCTCACCACTGGACTGGCCAACGAGAGGTGGAGGGATTTTTGTCTTCTACGCAACAATTGGGAACTTAGTTGGGGCAAACATGAGGTCGCAACTCATTATGTGAGCACTGCAGGAACTCCATACGGAAGGAATACAGTGATCAGAACAAATGGATTGATAAAGGGCATAGCTGGCATACGTCTCTTGAATTTGGAGAGGCTAGCTCTGTCCCAAGACCTGGCCCTTGCTCTGCCTCTTCCCCACAAAACCTCACCCCTGCTCCATCCCAGGCTCCACCCCCATCCTGCCTCCTTTCCCCCACCCAATACACACACACTGATCCAAATCCAGAGTTTTGCTTCTAATTCATTGAACTAGCCCTGCAAAGTGTAGCTCAGCTTTCTGATCACATATTGTTTCAGCCCCACTGCCAATATCACCAATAAGGAAATAATGTACAATGTCAACCGTAGCTTAAGTACATTGAAATTGGTGTACCATGATGAAGACAGCTGGACAGAAATAATTATCAATAGTTCATAACTTTTTGTCTAGAAAGATAAGTCCTCAAAAATATCTTAAGGAAAACCAAATTTAGACCAAGTATCAGCCATATGGTTTTAATCTCACATATTAAAAGTTGTTACCACGATTGGCCTAGGAATAATCATTAAATAGATATTAAATTACAGTCAGCTGCCTCAGTCTAATAGACTGTTGAATCAATATCAGACCAGTTATCCATATTGACAGAGCTATCTTGTTTACTTAGATTTGAGAAGCAAGACAACTTTTTGCATCAGCATAGTTAAAAAGAGAAATATAATGCCTTTGGTGATTAATTACCATAAGGTTGGCAGGAAACAAAACAGAAGCAACAACAACAAAAACCAACAACAATGCAAGATCAGCAAATTCTACTTTGAACAATTTTTTTACATCTAGAATCAATCATTTTAGGGAAAAAATTAAAAATCTCTATTTTGCTCTTATACCTAATATTTCTACTTTTTTTTTCGCAGACCCACTGTAACATCTGCTTTTTATTACAAGAGAATATAAATGTTTCAGTGTTGGTATCCGTAGAAGAGAGGACTGATTGATTTAAATACTGAAGATAAAATCATGGCTCCATTGAAGTCAATGGGAGTTTTTTCATTGAATTCAGCGGGGCCAGGATTTCACCCTGAACTTTTATTAAGTATTCTAGACAATTTTGGTAGCTGGAGAGGGGGATCAGAAGCTTTCAAAGAACTTTAAAATGACAAAACTAAATTACCTAAATACTCTCTATTATTCCCAGCCCCAAACACCATAGGCACAGACCAATAGGCTGATTATCAATGCTTTAGTAAATTTTAGATTTATGAAAGTAATCTACTATTTGCTAAAGTAAAATCTACTAAAGGTAGATTTTATATTTTTGAGCAGCAAAGAGTTACCCTTAATTAGAGCACCTGTTAATGTTTTAGGCCCAATTCAGCAATATACTTAAGCATGTCAGTACCTGATATCAACAGGACCAGTCCCTTGCTTAAAGTTCAGTTTGCATTTTAAATATCCTGCTGAATCACAGCCCTTAATACATTTTCTGCTTACAGAACCAAAAATCTTTTCGCTATCACCTCAAGGATTTTCTCTACTATTTCCTCTCCATTATCAGTCTGGGAGATTGTATTAGTTACACAGTATGTAATTCAGCATCAAGGGAGTCTAACTACCCTTCTCAAGAGAAAATGGATAGTTTTTTAAATCTGATTCAACTGAGACATTAGTTCTGGGAACCTGTTCGTCGTCGTCTTTTTTTTTAAAGACAAATATGACCTGTTCTATGATAGCAATAGCCTTGGCACATGTTCTCCTTACTCTCTTATCCCCGAATGATGTCAGTAAATCAGTTAACAGATGGAATTTAAAATTCAGGGCTAGTAGTTCAAGGAACACAGTTTATAGCCACCCCCTAGCATGCTTGGACAGTCAAAGAAGGAGTACAAGCTACAAACCTACTTGCATATCACAGAACGTCGCAGTATCGTATATGAAAATTCAATACGGAATGAATAAAAAGAAACAAAGCAAGCTATTGGAAATCTTTCTTGGAAATATCAGTAGCATGGTTGATACAAAATAATATGCACTGGCATTTTGCTAGTTACATCCAGTCTGACAGTTGCTGTTATATTTTAACTACCAAATAACAACAGACTTCTAATGAACTTGATTACGACGACATTCCCCTTCTACTGAAGAGAATTGAAAGTCCAGAATTCCTTCAGTGCATTTCAGTGCACTTTCAGTCCTTTAATAGTGACACTTTTTACTATGCTTGATCCTGCAAGGTGTTGAGTACCTCTAGCAAAATGCGGTTTGAACTCAACTCCCTAGTGATTTCAGCATCTTCAGAACCTCATCGTTCATTCCAATACAAGACGATTCCACTCCGCTAATCCTATTAACATGCAGTTATCATCTACCAGAGTAGTGTTAGGTAAGTGCCCTTTTTTACAAGGAGATCATTGCTCTCCCTGCTATTTCCACTCCAAAGGCTTGATCCTGCCAGATGCTGAACTCTTACGACAAGTGATGAGCATCTTCACCTTTCATTGTCTTGACTGGGAGTTGAGGATACTCAGCACTTTTTCTTGGAAATGTTCAACATTTTGTGGGACTGGGCCTAACGGGAAAGGAGAAGGAAATCTGCCACAATCCCATAAAGGGATGGCTTGCTATCTTCTGATCTTGCTTCTACTACTGCCAGCCAGGAGCGTCGCTGCCCCAAAAATAGGTTTGGGGCCCGGGCCCCGCCCCCCCAGGCCTGATCCACATCCCCCCAGGAGGGCTGATCCATGTCCCACCCTGAGGGGACCAATCAGTCCCCCAGGGGAGCCTGATCCATGCCCCGGGTTCACAGCCGGGGCCCGGATCTGGCTCCTGCCACCACCAACCTGCGGCCCAGCCCAGATGGGGTCCACATCGGACCACCGGTGGCAGCCAGGGCCCAGGTACTTAGCCCCAGCCGGAGCCGCATTGGGCCACTGGGACTCGGGGTATGTGCCCTGTGTGCCCAGCACCAGCAAAGCAACTGCTGCTGGAGAAAGTTATAAAAATCTAGCATGTTTTTGCTGTAGCTGCTCTCAGTGGAGGGGGAAGAGAAGTTGTTTTTACTACAAGCTGCACTCTTCTAGGAGTTTCTCAGAATGCTGCAAGATCACTTGTGTTCCCAGGAGGAAGAGAGAAGGGCATATTGATGTGGACACAGCCACAAAATGAGGACAGACATATGCATGGAATTAAGCAGCAGGGCACAACTTTTATTAATCTTTAACGCAAGTGAGGAGTGCTAGCTGCCCATCACTCATCCTCTCCAGTGCCAGCCATTTAATTGGTTCCAGTGTGAGGGTTACAAGGCTCCTTAACATAATGAGGGGTGGGTTCCCCTGAGTCTACCCACAAGGACTCATCTCTCTCTCTCTCTGAGTCCCAGGACCCCCCTCCCCTAATCCAATAATGGGGCAAAAGGTGCAGTAGGGTGGGGACCTCAATCCACAAAGGCCACAAGGTCTGACTTCAACCCGTGAAGGCCCTAACATCTCCCTATCACTTGAGCCCAAGGCCCATCCCCCAAATCCCAAATCTTTTACCTCTGGGAACTGTTCATTTTATTCTCTTAACTGTACTGAAAACTGGCCACAAGTTGCGATGGATAAACAACTCCACTCAGACCTCAGTCAGGTATTAAGCATGTTCCTACTTAACCCAATGTGGCTTAAAGGTAAAAAATTCCCTGTTCTCCACCAGCTGGCCCATGGGGGAAAAAAATTCCTTCCTGACTCATTAAACAGGTGATCAGCTAGACCCACATCAGCTGTCAGGCCACATTACCATTTCTAGTTGAGTTGGTTAGAGTGGGTTGCAGGAACAGAGCCAAAAGAGGTTCTACATGGCCCCTGCTCCCAGTTAAATCCTGAGAGTTGAGGAATGCTGGCCAAACAGAACCCTTCTCCCTCAGCTGGCCAATGAGTGCCAAAGACTCCCAGAAGGAGAAGCTACTTATTGTCCCTTGGCAAGTGTCTCCCTCTGTCACCTCTGGGACTGTCCCCATTTCTCCACCAGCCCAATCTATTTCTCCATCCCATTGATGGAGTTGGATAGCATTTTTACCAGACAGGTCCTTAGCCATCATTAATGAAACTCCACAGATAGTGAACTTTTTGTGTTGGGAGTAAAAATTCTTCAACTATAAAAGAGCCCCACCTTGTGCCAAAATATTGAAAATAGCAACGTAATTACCCTGAATTTTGTTTGCTCTTAATAAAATTGTATCATCAAGCAACTGTGACAAATAGAAGGAAAACTACAGAAGTTTTGGTTTGTTTACTGAAGTTTCCACAACTGTTTTATCAATTAAAGAAAAGCAAAAGATCCACCTTTCAGAAGCTGGAACATTTTCACTCTGCCATCAGTAGCCACCATCTTCCATGACTGTGTCTCTGCAAAAAAAGTAAAATATACAAAGATAAACATACAAAGAATAGTCCAAGCAGATACTGGATAAATCTTTCTATGTAGCTGTGACTATAGATCTTAAACTTCACCTGTAGTTTTCTCAGCTATTCCTCTAGAACTCCTTTCCTGAGCAGAGATTGCTAGTTATACAGAACTGTACCTAAACAGTACAGAATTGCTGGAATGTACATTTCTATCAGTTCATTTATTTATTACATTTTTTTTACTTTATTTCTTACAGAATTGTTACTTTTTAAAAAAATAAACATTTGAGAGTACTGCAATCTGAGGTGCAGGTTGAGTAGACATTATCAACTCTTTCGTGTCTAAAAACAGCAGTGTACAATTAACGCCCAGTTTCCAGCCATATGAATAGGTCCCTAGGCCATCCCTGAAGCCTACCACATCTACACTGCAATATTTAGGCAGGTAGGTATTTCTACCTTGGATTGCAGTGTAGATATACCCTGAGTGGACAAACTCAAGCCATGCTTCTACAAAAGTTTAAGCATGTTTATAAGGATCCTTATGTGGGTAGCCTCACTGAGATACATGAGACTACTCATGTGAGTAAAGCTGTGCCACATAGCTTTAAATATTTGCAGTACTGGCTCTTTATATGGAAGATTCTGAAATGGAACTATAAACCAATATAGTACAAACATAAATGCTGTAACATGGTTTACTTTTAATTGTCTTTTTATTTTTTATTACTGAGAACTCATATTTTAGCTATTTTGTTTAGGGCAATATTTCTGAAACAACAAAATGTGGAACTGTGAGATCTAAAATAAAATTCAACTATTCTGAAATTTAAATTTAAAACATATAAAGCAACAGAGGCCAGATGTTTGATTATGTGAAGATTATAAACAAACTTATTCATTCCCCCTTTCAGAAATCATTAACTAAATGCTCATCATTGAGGCAGACAATCCATCCATCCTCAACTCTGTAGGGGAGGGAGGTATTTACCCATCCAGTTTCAGATCATTAATCAAAGTCCATCCAGAGTCCAAATGAAGTCAAGCTTCCCTTGAATGACTTAGTGTAATGGGAAACAAAACCACAGAAACAATGCACTTTCTGACTTCCATGCTGAAGCGTACAAAAAATACACATGGAAAGTCATTCTGGACTGCCTAAGAAAACATATCGTAAGTGTGCAAATGTAGTCAATATGCATGCACTGTTCAAAAACCACAGTACTAATTTAAACATAGACAACATGAGTCACAAATGAGAGACAAATAAATGCAATATCCTAAAAGTTGTAATATCAATAAGAGCTTTGATTTCCTTTTTATGTCCAGATTGGGGTAGGATGGCAATAGCAGAAGTAAAAACACAAGAAGACATTTAAAAAGTGTCAAGAACAGAGCAACACATTTGCCCCAAACTCTATAGAACTGATCAGATAACTTGCATCCAAGAGTGTTAAAAGAATTGGCCAACAAACCTTGGAACTCTTGGAATGTTCCAGAGACTGGAAAAAAGCCAATGACTGAGTCCATTTCTGGTGTCCACACTTCAGAAAGAAAGTTGACAAACTGGAAACGATTCAGAAAAGAGCTAGAAAAATAATTTGAAGTTTTGAAAACCTTACAGGGAGAGCCTATTTATCAAGCAATGGTTGAGAGATGACTAGATCATGGTCTACTAGTACCTTTATGAGGAATAGATTTCTGATCATGGAGAGCTCTTAATGTAGGAGAACAAAAGTATAATGTGATCTTGTAGGGGTGTAGACAGCCCCTGTTTTCTGGCCAGGCCCCTGAGTCCGCAGGATGGGCCAGGCTACAGGCAGTTTCTGGTCACGTGACCGGAAGCTGCCTGAGACACTCCAGTTACTAGGTAGCAACTGGAGCTTTGCTGAGGCAGAGGGAAAGGGAGAAGCAGTGAGATCAGGCCCGCCCACTCCACAACCTGTGATCTAGTGGTTGGAATCTGAAGTTAGACAAATTCAGACTAGAAACAGGAACACATTTTTAACAGTGAGGCTAATTAATAATTGGAAAAAATGTACCTAGGGATGTGGTAGTTGCTCTCTCAGTTGCTATTTTTAAGTCAGGGCTAGATGTTTTTCTAAAAGTCATGGTCCTGATGCAGAATTTACTAGGTGAGATTCTCTGGCCTAGAAAGTCAGATTAGACTAAATAATGAGCACGCTGGTCATGAAATCTTTGACTGTATGAAAAATGACAAATTACTCTGGTGAATTTTGTCCCAGAGAGAATTTTGAAAACAAAAACAAACACACAAACAAATCTTTGACCTAGAAAATCTCAGGCCAGTAGAGTCAACTCAAATATACTCCAAAGGGCGACTAAACTCACATTTACTTTCCTCCATTCAAAAAATGTTTTTAAGCTACTACACTTCAAAATAGTTCAAGATGCTACATGTACAATTCACCACAAAAAGATCAAATGCCGTGGTTCCCAACCTGTGGTCCGTGGGCCACTGGTGGTCTGTGAGGGTACTGCAGATGGTCCACATGGGGGATAAAAAGATAACAATAATAATAATAATATAATCCCATGTACCTCTTATGTATTATATTCAATGTTACATTATTATTCACAAAATAATTTGCTTCACAAACATCCTTGTTTAATATAACCTTCTCTGAATTTGTGTACTATAACATTCTCTGAATTTAAATACTTCCAAAAGGGTAACCATTTTAATCTTGTTCAGTAAAACAAACAAGGAGTCCTGTGGCACTTTTAAAGAGTAATAAATGTATTTAGTTCATGAGCTTTCGTAGGAGAAAATCCCACTTCATCAGACACTTGAAGATGGGGAATTTACAGAATGGGAGGAAAATAAATGCAAGGAATGGAAGTGAATTTAAATAGTGGTGCTTTTGCGTGATGACAGTGTGAACTGACACTTTTTGCACATTTGGTGGCGAGAACATGATCCACAAAATCTTTCAATGACTATGTAGTGATCCACATAAAGGAAGAAGTTTGGAACCGCTGATCAAATGAGAATCTGAAACTGGAAAAATAAGTACTACGTACTGAAACATAATTGTAAAGGTACCTAGTGTTTCAATGAATAGGCATGGTCCACCTTTCACAAACAGTCCCATAGTGCCTCTGACCAGCTGGAATCCTTATTCAGGAACTGTTAAACAGGTAGGGGTTTCCAGTTAAAGCTTTCCTACAGGGAATATTCCACTTCACACAGAAGGGATGAATTTCAGTAGAGCCTGTTTGGATGGGAGTCTTTGGTTTAGGATTTTATTGCAACATTGCTCTTTTACTTACTCCATTGAGAGGAAGGGTGGTCCAGTGGGTTAGAACTCTAGCTTGAATCTTTGAAGAGTGGCATTCAAATGCCTGCACTACCACAGACTCAGTGTGAAAACATACAAGGTAGTTAGCTTGCATTAAGGCTCAGTTGCCCATCTATTCTTTTTACCTCTCAGAAAATGTTATGGGGATAAATATATTTAAAATTGTGAGACTAAGATTCCATATTGCAGGGATCCATATAAAAAGATAGAACCATTATTTCACATAAAATTTGGGATATCTTTCTTATACTCACTTCTTGAATTCCAAAGGGGTAGCCGTGTTAGTCTATTGTAGAAAGACAACAGAGTCTTGTGGCACTTTTAAAGACTAACAGATTTATTAATCGCATGAGCTTTCGTGGGAGAAAATCCCACTTCGTCAGACTTCAGCTTTGAAGATAGGAAACTTTCCTATCTTCAAAGCTGAAGTCTGACGAAGTGGGATTTTCTC